>JAGVSQ010006724.1:0-16032 GCA_022683975.1 Rhyacophila evoluta | reverse complement strand
CTGGTGGGCGACAGAGATTCTTGGAGGCGGCACGTGGTGTCCATATGCTCCACTTCGTGAGCGAACGAAGAAGATATTATTTATCATTATACCACTGTCGATATGTCTGTCGACAGTAATTGTAATTGTGAAATTATAATGTGTTACATAATATGTTTTTCTCGTTTATTAATTCAATTTGCTAAATATGCTATTTAACCTGAATTATAAACATATGGGAGTATGAGGTTGTATACACTGTATAGGTCCTTGGCCGCATCCTTGCGTTTTACATAGTATTCTCACCTATTATATCAAATTGAGTCGATTCAATAAAGCTGTTACAATTTGTTCTGACGAGTTGATGAGTGAGCGAGTGACATTGACGACATACGAACACACTCCATAATATAATGCCTGTCATTTGTATACGCGCCTTTTTCTTGTATGAATTATGACAGCGAACAACCGTATTCCTCTTGGTTTATAAGAAATTTATTTCTACACTTCTACACAGTATTTATCGCAGCTTGAATTCAATCAATTCTATTCGAATTCATCATATTAAAGTATACATTATAATCAACTTAATATTTGTCAGTGTCTGTAAATTGCAAATTAAAGAAAATATATCAGGCTGTGGCCGAGGCCTATAATAGATGCCTCGGTGGCAGAGCGACATCAGCAAACAGTCGGTAATATAGATGCAAAATAGCTATACATATAGTCGTATCACTGGCAAAAGACGTTGAAGTAAAAAAGTGAGTTTTGAAATAAACGAGTCTTAATGGTTGAATCTCTCTGTTGATTACATTTTACAACAATTTTTTAAAGTATAATCATTATTTTCATCATTATTTAACTACGCGGAGATTGTTTTTACCGGCTAGATTTTTTTTTTTTGGCACACAAATGAGGTCTTCTTGATCGATATTTCGAATCAATTCAGAAAATACCAATTTTTTTTCTACACACGTGTGAAACTTCGATGGTGGCCTAGCTCGTCCACGTATCGCGGACTCCCCAAGAGAGTAAACCTGACCTGCCGATTCTTGAAGCTAGCCGTAATTCGACGTCCTTGAAGGGCGTGGAATACTAATTAAATACACTCAATAGAGGAGATACTGAATGCTGACTTTACTCGGGATGACGCCAATGTTACTGGCTAGCGATATGGATGCGCCATATGATGTGTAAGTAGGACTTTTGACCACGTAGTATTTAGGAAGTAAACATAAAAAAGAAGAAGACAACTGATTTTGTTCTAAACACAAAGCACTTGTAAACCAGTATCAGCAGAATGAATCGTGTATACTCCTTACTATCCATAAGTGAAATTCTTGTTTATGTTATTACTATAATACAATTGAATGAATTTGTTTTTATCTACATCAATATTAATACAAAATTCGATTACAGCCAGTATTAAGAAGTCGGTCCTTTTGTTTTAGTGCCTCTTACTTTTACAAATCTATTATCGTTTTGTTGAACGGAATTATTTATTTATCCTTAACAATAGTGAACTGAAAAAACTAAAGTGTTAATCATGACAACAACAGGTACCTAATACCTATTGAAGAGATATACTGATCCCTACTTTACCGAGAAAACAATACATTGAAGGCCTCCCGACGATAAAACTGTCCACTTGAAACTGATGTGATGTTCCATGAAAATACCTGGAAATTGTTATACGCCAAAAAAAGGCTTTTGCGTTTACCGCTCAGGTGCAAAGATATTCCCGAGAGCTTGAGCTTTTTTTATTACGCAAACAATAAAATCAGTCATTCGGAATGGTGTCCTTTTTGTTTTGTGAACGATGTCCAAATTTAATATAGTATTCATAGAGAAAACTGTATCTAAATAGCTTTAAAGAAAGTATTAATAGATAGTAAAGCTCGTAAGTATTTATACTTTGAAAACAGACGTTCAATAAAGCTCAATTCTGTGCCAGTTTGGCAGTCACAGCTTTACAGTTCAGTTGAGCGTCCTGGTTTCCTAAAGCAGAGTTAGTTATCCAACAGTTTCGCTGTCGATAAAAATTTACAAATCTGTTCCCACTCACTTTAGTCACTGCTAAGGTCCTCTCAAAGCCTCTCCATTCCTAAAGCTCAAATTCGTTTATTCAATTCAAGGAAACTATATCTTGACAATCCGATTCGTTTTGTCAATATGGCGACGACGTGGTCACTGTATTCAGTTGGTAATAAATACTTCCGATTTAATTTCAAATATTATCATTTTGTATCGTCTCCATTTTCGAGGCATAGAAAATGAGATTCACGAGTCAACTAATTGAGTATCGATTTTCGATATTCGATTATTAACCTATGCGTTATTATCATTTGCATAGAAACATATTTTATTAGAAATTTGTATACCGTTAAAAATACTTCTTCGATTATAGATCGGTTATTTCTTTAATACTCCATCCTTTTACTAAGCATAATACATTGCATTAATTATATTTCTTACAAACACAAAAACCTAAACCAAACTTTTCAATCGAATCCATACAGTTAAGTGAGTTTATTGTTTTTTAATTTTTATTGTGGCTAGGTTGTGTAAGTTCAAATACTTTACACGCGTAAGAAATAATGAGAAAGACAGAAAGGATATGAACTGTATTTAGAGAGAGATAAAATTCTCTACACGATTTTCAGGGTCATAAAAATTTAAAAAAATAGATAAGTGTATATAAGCTTAAATTATTTAGTATAAATACGAGTATAATTAATAAGTAATACTAGTTTTATTGCATTGTGCTGAGACACACCTTCATTTTTAACTTTATTACTAATGAAAAATAAATGTATTAGGACATCGTTGATGTAGTAACACTTGATAATTACGAAGATTTAAATAAAAATACGATTCGTATCAATTATATATATCGTATCTAGATTATTTCTTTTAAATGTGCTTTCAAAGAAAGGAAATGCGTGAATAACTCAAAAAGAAATCTCATTAAACTAATGATATTGACGATCATTCTTAATTCTTATGATGTCTTTAAAGCATGTATCGAGAAACTTTTCTTTGCACAGTTCAATGATTTTTGTTTATTTATTACTTACGTCAATTTATACGATTTAAGAAAACTGTTTTTACAGGCTTTTCAATCCTATTCAAGAAAAAAAATATTCATTCGTTCATTCGTTTCGGAGTTATATAATTTGTAAAATGTAGCATTCTTATTAAGTTGATATTTTTGTATGCCAAAACAAAATAGCCTTATTGGGTCATTCATTATATTTTTATTTTAACAATTTGCTGTTTTAAAATGTTTATCTTCAATAATTCTTGCCATATTCAGCTGTTTCAAACTGACGCTTTGGGAGTATCTCGTCATGCAGGCATTATTGTTATTTCAACATATCGCTCATTTAACCCGTTGACTGATTCGATGTTTGTTTGCCAATTAGAAAGAGTTGGCCGACGCGCTGCCTAACTTGCTCACTCACCTATCTATAGCTATTTTGCATCTCTGCTTTTGTGGCTTTGTCGCCGTCGCTCCATGGCCGCGATATCTATCGTGCCCACGGCCTTATACAATAATGACGTTAAAAAACAATTCAGGAACAAACACAGTTCGCATGTCTCACTGTTATCAATGACGAACTGCGATATATCAGTGTTTTTAGCATTCGACATATTATGCAATAATGTCATAACTCAAAATTCGCCATGTATGTACTTATTTATAAGGATGTAGTATATCTTGTGTGTGCTTTTAATTGCGTCATTGTTATTAATAATTTGATTAAAAATTACCACATTTCGTAATGAAATAATAGTAACTTTAATTTTCAAATTTGTTTTCTGAATAATCTGAGTTATGACGATATTATTTAAAGATTCGCGTAAAATCATTCTGTGTTATATTCATACGTAACGTGTAAACGATTTGGGTGTGTAAAAGTTATGCTTGAATTAGAAACTAAGCTGATACTACTATGTACTAATCAATGTACATTAATTAAAATTACAGAAAATGAATGCAATCTAAATCCTCAATCATACATAATTGTGCATTCATTAAGGTGAATATTGAAATATAAAAATAAATATTGATGGGTACAAGCACCATCTGTTGAGAATGGCCGTAACTGATATTAGAACGGAAGAGATTAAATAAAAACTCACTCACTACTTTTAGATCAAAAACATCAAACTGCGTTTCCGCTCTATTTCTCATGCCACGTTTTGTTTCTAAACCAGGAAAGTTGGATTCATAATTACTACAATTCGTGTCCGATTGTTTTATTTTATAATAATTGGAGAAATTTTAACAAAGTATTTGTATGTTTTGACAAAGAAATGTGTTTGTTGTAGAGCTATGTTTTGTCCGCTTTCGTAAGAAACTGATCGATACACGTTATCAATTATTTTTGTAGAATACTATAAGAACATTTATAAATGCTTATAAACAACATAATTCAATATATTTGAAAGCTCGGTAGATAAACTCGAAGCCTGCTCGTTAACTACACTTGCTTTCCCCTCCACCAGCCGCCACGTCTCCACACCCGTTATGCGGGCGTATACCGTGGCGTAACGAACGTGATGCGCTCTTTATAAGTGCCAGAAGTGTCCCAGGAGCAGCTTCCCAAGACCTTCGTTAACTGCATAAGTATTATTTCAAAGTACTGTTAAAAGTTTGTTACTGGAAACAGTGGAATCAAATGGGAGTAGATTGATGCAGGATGATGATGACGATCGTGATAGTAGCGATATTCAAAGCAAATTAAGTAATATTAAATTTTAATTATAAAACGGAGAACAAGATTCTAATTACTTAGCATTATCTATATAATTTGCGATCCATCTCGACAATCATTACTTCATTAAAATTGTGCATGTTATTTGTTTATTATACATAAATATACTATGCAAATATTTATGTGTACTTGGTAATGATTGGTATATAGATGAAACCCGTGTCATATTATATTGTCAACTACAATTTAAAACATTCATGATTTATCACTAGTTTATAACCGTTGTATTACGACATATATAATAATAATTACAACTATGCACATAATACAAATAGTTGTATACTTCAAAATAATCCTTCCAGCTAGATCAATATGATTTTTTTTAAATGAAAATATTCTAAATGATTGAACTGTTTCCGAATAAAACTTGATATAAAAAGTTCTCTTAATGTATTACGGTTGATTTTAAATCAATGCAATATTTTAATTAATAATTTAAACTTGGTGACGAATTATCGTCGGCAAAACTGATTTTAGATAATTATCAGGGCATTCATTCGTAATATCGAAGGAGTTAAACAAAACTGTTCCTACTTCTTTTCACTAAACACGGAATAATTGTAAACGTAGAACGTAATTGCAGCCCTGAAATTGCCTCAAATTACATAATTCCCACACGTTTAAAAAGCCAAACCTTTTTTTTATTCGGCAAAGATCACGCTATGACATTAAGCTTTTTATACTGCGCATTTTAATGCACCACTGATTTTGTAATGTATTTTAAGTAGACATTTACTGACGTATCTATTAAAAGCTTTGAGGAATTTTATTTTGAATAATTTAAACCAATTACGCATCAGTTTAAATTGATTTTACGCTGATTCAATTTTATGAGAAAAATACCATATTAACATATATTTTTTAGCTTAATATTAGCTTAAAGATTTAAATTCTAAACAACGATAAACCTTTATGATACAGTGAGAAATACTAACTAAAGATGGTTTCGTGTCCCACTTTTTTTAATGTCGCGCAGTGACCAAAGTAAATATGTTTAAAACGAATATGATATTTTTTATCAAAAGTAATTATAAATATTCGCCTTTTTCAGTGCAGCTAAAAACATTATCGCAGCTAAAACGTATATTATTTGGCTGTCAAATTCTGATATATTTTCTTCCTTCCTTCGAGAATTGTCGTATGCGTCATTATTAAAAGTATCGGCTACGTTTTTAATTGCCTTTGGGGGTACCACAGGTGTAGTTTAAACCAGCGCTACACAAACTTATTTAATCCTACGGTCTCCACGGTCTGAAAAAATATATTAATAGTTGACTGTCCACTATCTATTTCTCTTTTGTTTTAACTATTCATGAACATATTGATACTAAATAATGCGGCAGGCGAATATTGTATACAAAAATAGCATTATTAAAAAATATTATTTTTTTTATTTCCTCAATATCCGTTTTGTCAGATAATCTAATAATTACTTTGACCATTTTTAAATCCATAATCACATCTCGCATTATATAGTATATCTAAATTTAATACGCGATAAGCTTTTGGAGTATAATGTATCAGAAAGCTTTTCAAATGTCAAATATAATCTAGTATAATATAAAATATTATACATGTATTTATTTGAAAAAGCTCAACCATGTAAGTATCTACTTATTCGATACAAATTGCGAATTTACTTCCTTCACTCAATTCAAGTATTGATAAGCATAGATTCAGATCAAACAAACCACTTATACCTTTTCGCCATCTCTTCTTAGATTCTCTTTTACTATTCCTTTTGTATAGTACCAGCATAAGCACTGCCTATCTATATTGTTATAGCTATGGAGACATTTGAAAGCGTCATAGTAAAAAGCATTTTCAGGAAGACGCAAATGTCCCCATCAGAGCACAGGTTTTTGCAGCAGTGATCAATCGGGGACACGTTTTCCTGAAGGCCGATTGATTGCTATTACGGAGATAAGTTTTTCTCATACCTTGATATCGATCACCTTTGCGCATTCGTAAAAAAGAGATAACTTTAACGTTTAGTTCTTACTACGAATGTTGATCTATCACCATTATTTTTTTTGTAAATAAATTTCTATTCACAAAATAACAGTTCATATTAAATAAAAATAGCCTCAACGCCTCCACAGTAAAATTGAGTATATAATTATATCGTTCAACCCACTTGTAAAATATATTCCGTTTTTCAGGCTCTCTTTATTTTTATTTCTCTTTCAATTCTCTCCACATTTATTGATTATTTGTAATTAATTTACTGCTCATATGTTTTTACATACATTTATACTCTATTGTTATTTATTTATTATAAGTTGTGAATGCCTTGAATTAATAACTTGTCAAATTTACAACGCATAAAATAAATAATGTGGAAATATTTTATTATAATATTATAATTACTGCAATTATTGTTGCCAAATTCTTTTGAATATAATGTAAATTTAATGCATTTATATTTTTCAATTGATTTAAACCCGTGACTTACAATTCAGAAACGGATACGGCAATCACAGAACCATAGTATACGAACTCTGCCTCAAAATATAACTGCACAATCGTTTTTCCCAATATTTTTTTTCCACCCGCAAAACAGTATTTTACGGAATAATTAGTTACGTCTTTTTTGTTAACACTATTTGGATAGTGATACTTTTATTATAATTACTTGATAATATCCTAACCGACTTCTATATATGAATATAAAACATATAACAGTAGGAACAATCGGCGAAAACGTGTTTTAAGTAACGAATGTCATTTTAAACAAAAAATGAAACGGATCTAATGTACTTAAGAAAAGCAGTTACTTTAAAATTCAATTTATACTGATATTTAATTCACGGTAACACCCACAAAAATATTAAGTTTATATTACATTTTACAAAACAAAACACTTTGTCCTATTGCGTTCCACATCTAAATCTCACATAAAACAATTTTCTTTTAAAAGAATACAAAAAAATAAATAGTACTCTTCCTAAGCACCGTGTGTAATATATTTTAAATTGTGCAAAACACAAAACAGCCATTATCTCTAAACTAATATTTTCAGTCTGTCCTAGTGTTGCAATAATGTAGCGGTATTGTGAAATAAAAATATATTATCTACGTAACTGACAATAAATAAAAAATACATAAATCTAATATAAACTTAGTGATGAGAGAAGCAGAATTTTTGATGGTTCAATCGCGTGTAAAAAATGAGTAAAGTCGGTGAGACGAATACAATTAAACGATTGTTTTTAAAATGTGCATCGTGTTATCGCTCAATTCATGTGAACTGGGTCGTAATAATGCCTCACGATCTAAAAATAGAAAACCCTTTTTGGGACGAATCTCCAGTAATTATTTAAACCGAACTACACTGAGAGAATACTTTATTCATCTATCGTATGGTCACCAATATAAATATCATTACGTTTCATCAAAATTACTGTTGACAATGTGATATCTGACTATATTTATTGAATTGGATTATTATTCTACATATGGACATACGATTTGTCGATAGCTATTTCGGCATCGGACCGTTATCTGGATTCTCGTAGGTCGTCGGTATCACTTAAAATGTATTAATTTGAAATAAAATGAAATCAGTCGACAATGAATGTAAGATCAATGATATACTTAAGTACAGGAAATATAATCTAAACATACGGAGATACTGTGATTTAAACGCATGTATGTTACTTAACTTAATAATTTTCAGAATTAAGATTATTTTAATCAAATTAATAATTTTTTTAGTATTCTCTACTTTCGAAGCGACTTACACTAATGTTGGTTTATATTCATTTATCTTCAAGATTCCATTGTTCTCTTCTTATACATAACCAGCTGTTTCTAGTTCCTTGCTAATTGACTCGTAGGAATCGAAATGAATTAGAAAACACGTGTTTAAATTTGCCTAAATACTTACATGATTCTAGAAAGCATGTTGGTGAAATTTTATTAACTCTTTGAGTAGTATGGACGTACATGTACGTCCCTGCACCTTGTCGCCTTGCACACTAAATTTATCAATGATATCTGGAAATTATTACAGCTAAATCATTTATTTTTAGGCTAGAACAAAAATACGTAAAAAATGAGTAAAAACAGAGTTGTCTGAAGACATTTTTCAGCATTGAAAAATTCCCTTATGCTCTTTCGAAAATTATATTGTGTTATAAAGAAACAAAGGGTAATTTCTATTGCTGGTCACAAAAACACAAAAAACGTCACCTAAAGCAGTCCTGTGCGCTCAAATTTGATCTCAAGGGCTACTTTCATCCTGGAATAGGAGCGGCCACATGTGGTGTAATACACATTCTTACTAATTTGGAATAACTTATATAGTTAGTATATTTTGTGCCTTATTTGGAAATAGAAGAGCATTGTTTACAAATCGGCATATCAAATTTGATTGATTTTATGATACAAGTTGAATTGATAGCGGTGAAAGATTGTAATGTTTAAAACGTGTAAAAAATCAACTCCCTAATGAAAAGGTTAATGGTTGATAAAATATTGAATTTAATCCCTACATTGTGAAGGTTGTTACGCACGTTTGGAGTAAAAATCGAAGGTTTCTTTTTTTTACTTACTCTGTTCTTTATTTATAAGCTGTATAAATAATACTCCATAAACTCTGGAAGTTTTCCCAGTTCGTGTCAGTCACGTAAGAAAATTTCGTTGCGCCAGTACTAAACTGTGTATTGCCCGAATGAAAACGCCGTTAAAAAAACATCACTCATTCTGAATTATGCACCGAAATTCTGTGTCACACGAAAATACCACAATGAAGTGTGCAGAAATAATACACCTAGAAGGAGACGCAAGGATACCTCGTTTGAAATAATTTCAAAGACTGCCAAAGGTAGATACCCTTTTTGATTTACATTATGACCTATACATTTCGTTGGAGCGGTTTTGATGTCTTATTTTAGAACCATTTATTCAAGTGTGATGGCACGGCCGAATGTCAGAGGTAAATATATCCAGAGGCGAGATTGCTCCTAATTTCATTCCACAAATAAAAATTTATACGTGAACTGAATGATGTATTTTATTTGGATTCATATATATGTATAATCGATACCAATTTTCATGACGGATAATAATTTTAAACCTTACTATTTTTAATTTTTTAAGTATACATTTTTATCGTTTTGATTTCCGAGTTTGATTAAAAGCGAAAAATAATCTCTACATAACTTTTTAGTATGAGATATTGCAATTAATCAAATATTTTTTAATCATGTTCTCCCCTAACGTGCAGATCCATATATCTGCACAATGTGAAGATATCCACCCCTAAAGAGGAGTATGTATATGGTTCTCCGCAATGTGAAGACGTCTTGACAGATTATTTTTCACGAGAATTGTTTGTCAGAAAAATACTCAATCCAATCGGCATCCAGTCCTGCATTTTTCGGTTTTTTTTAAAATTCGGCAAATGGAGAATTGAATCCGCAACCCCTGGATTGCTAGGCGCGCACGCTACCAACTATACTACCGGGAGAACAATAGTCAACCAATACCAAATGAAGTGAATTTGTCGAATAATATATATATTTTTTTATATATGCTTTGTTTACGTGTTTACGCGTTACATATAACTAAAAGGTTTGAAACTTAAAAGCACGAATATAATTAATTGAGATTCATTTTATGCATGATGTGACATTTGCGCCAACCTTAAAATATCTTTGGGTGTACACATTATTTACATACTAATGATGTTCTCTATTGGTTTTCCTCGTTTTCTTTTACTGATTTTGGTGAATAGTATGAATGATTCTGAACCTAAACCAGAACTGAACTTCTTCTTCTTGAAGATATTTGTGATTTCTTGATATTGTGGACCGTAGTAGACGGTCATATGAGATTTCTAGAATTAGTTCCGGTCCATTGCAATCTGCCTTGAAATGTCGGCTTTTTGTTTCCGCCGTTATTTTTTCATTGTTTGCACTTCTGATTATTTAACTTAAAAATAATATACTAAATTAATTACAACAGTTAAATTACGTTGATCACCTCTCTTGTAAAACTCTTTTAAGTATCAGAAACGGCCCACCAATGCCACAGACTACAAACATAAACTGGATATAAATGTATTTAGTTGGACTTTATTACCGTACAACCAAATTGGAGGCCTGGCGTATGCATCTGCCTGCGCTTCACACGAAATTGTATCAAAATAAACACGGAGCATGTATATGTCTGAGCGCTTACTCTAAATATTTTCGTTCTGTTATTTTTTCACCGGCAATTACAGCGGCTCTGTGATTTATTGTTCATAAAAATGAGAGATGTAACGATGCAATTTTAGCCGCACGTATTACTGCTGATAGCGTCGTTTCATTGTATATTTTTTCAATAGAATAGAACCTCGATATACCGGATTAATGCGGGTGAGAGGGTGTACGTCAAAGCTGAAAGTCTGTCATATAATAATCGGTTTTCAAAATGTATTTTATTATCATACGATACAAAAAAAACTATCTATTTTTCTTTTTTCAAAGTATGCTGTTCTTTATTATCAGCGGTCAAAAGTTACGATATGTTTTCCAAGACAACTCCATCTTCCTTTTCTCCCAGTTATGATTTGATACTCATGGTCAACTTTTGATCACTGTTAAATATTTCCTTCGGCTACTTCTTCTCCAGCATATTATTCTGTATTGTTCTGCAGAAGTCAGGAATTTCTAATCCTTCTAAATATATGTCTGCATCTCGGCCATTAAACAATTTCTTGGAACCATTTTTCTGTGATTGCACTAAATTCTTTACAGATATTTTATTCATTATATCCGTTAAATCGTGGCTTTACTGTATTTCGTTAATTTATTTCACATGTTGTGAACGTTTTTTTTTATCATGTCTACTCCGAAAGTGAAGCATGTAGATCTTCACAGCATGAAGATGTCCACTCCTTGACATTTTTTCACCGTAATTGGTTGTCGTCCAATTGCTTGAGCCATTGGACAGTCCACTCCTGCATCTTTGGTTTTATTTAATCCAACAGCTTTGGTAATTGAACCCACAATCTCCGGCTCCAAAGCGCTCACACTGATCTCTCGTTTATCGGGTAGACAATACAAATCATAAATTCAAGGCATTCGCATGTCATGAAATAAATATAATATTTATATATATAGAAAAAAAAACAAAATTTTTAAAAATGCCAGGAAGGAAAAAAAAGAAAGAGCTTGAAGAGTGTTTTAGATAGTTCTTTTTCTAAAAAAATATGAAACATCGTCAATATCAATACAAAATATACTAATAATTAAGGCAATTTCGTTAAATATGCATCACCACTAGTAGATTTTTTTTTATTTATTTAAACCGGCTGAAACCTTATAAAAGGTTTATTTCGGCTATATCCCACTAGCAGGTTAGTTCTACACTACGGAATAAAAACAGCTGATTTTCTTGATTTTTCCGGTAGTAATATGACATGATTTCTTAAGAAGCTTACTCAATTTGTCTCCTGGCAACATTTTAGATTGAAACTAGTTATGAAAAATTCCTGTTCTGAACATTGGTACTTTATAAATCGTTTTTCTAACTTCAAAAAAAAGTTATCTTCATTGAATTCCGACTATAACATAGTGCGGTCTGGATAAGAATCACATTGAATTGAATTTCTGAGACTGATGAGCGTTTCACTTTGTTATTCCATATAATGAATGGCACATAATGGCTGTAGCTATCTATCCAGCGGGTGACTAAAGATAATAATCGACTGTGATGCAATTCTTAATTGGCAATCATCGTTGATTGAATAGTGACGATAAAAACTAGCATATAACAATCCATTGAGCACTTGATATGGTGTACGCCCAAATAGCAACTATACATAGGATGATATGATATGTGAAAGCAAGACCTAATATTAGTTTTAATAAAGGGTCAAGTGCTTCTTTTAATACTTGTTCATTTATACGTTCATGAATAGCTCAGGTTTAATTGCTTTAATCTTTGCGTCAGCTTAAGCCGAAAACAAAAATTTTTATCATCAAAGAATAATGTTTTAAATTATTACGTTCTGTGTTTTTAGTTTCAAAATTTTCTTTCTACCATTTTCAACACTGATTTTATCCGTTGACCATTTGGTGATTTTAAACGAAGAATCCCTCACGATTGGTGTCCGAATATTTTTCCACGATATTAAAAATAAATGTGTATTCGCTGATTGCGTAATTCTATCACTTCAGCCATGTAATAAATAATATGCAATTTAAGTGTGCAAAATTAATATCACAAGTCTGAGACGTGGGGGGCGTGCTGATTATAAGTCATCTAACGTTGACATAACATGTCATACAAAAAACTAAACAGAACGTGATAAAATAATCACGTACCTTTTTTAAGACCATTAACTGTGTTTATTAATTAACCCTTTCCACACTACGATGTTTTTTTCTGGATTAAATGTAACACAAAAACTTATCAGATTTGGCCTTGGTGAATTTCTATTAAAATGGCACGCTTATTCTGTGGCGTTTCATTCTCTATTATGTGCATTCAGGCATTTGTAACTGTCAACGCTCTTGATGCCCCGTCCAATGGTGGAACTTTAAACTATATGCAAGATGAACACGAAATAATGCCGCCTTCGATGCATTTTGTAAATGTTTATTATAGCTGTGGACAAAAGCCCTAAGTACCAGCATCTTGGAGAATAGATGCTCGTAGAAATAAGGAGATGATGGACCATGCATCCACTCATTACTACAAAAGTGAATCAACGATGGTGAACCTGGCTCGGTTTATAGCAAATGCCTCAAGAGAATATCAACCTGACAAGCATTTTTTTTCAAAACATCTGGATTACGACTTCTCGAAAAAGTCTCTGAATACTATTTGCAAAATGTGCTTAGCCGAGCAACAAATTACTAATAACTGGGAATACCAGTAACCGACATTGATTCTTAAGAATGTTCGAAGTAAGAGCGTAAGAATGAAGAAAGCTCATATGCTACATTAAAAACGCCGTATCAAATGCATGATGTATAAGTACACATCGCAACTATGTTTGACATTTTAAATGTTTGGATATTATACCTATAATAAATTACATAATGTTATGTCAGTATGCACATGCGTACATCACTCAAACGTACTGATGTCAATTAAAACAATCGATTTCTATATAATTCAAATGGTATGGGATATTTCAAATCAATTCGAATTATCATCTCACGAAACGTCATTATCATTCACCATATATTTTTGGTTTTTGCTTATCAAACACCGGAAATGCATCATATAAAATAGCACGGAAAGGGTTAATCGATGATATTTTTACGTTCACATATTTTTTATTAATAATAAATAAATGACACGAATTGTCCGTGTTGAATTGAAACCGCAGTGTTCGTGTAAAACCGCATAGTGATAAAAAGATAAAATTCAATTTATCGTCCTTGTAACACGACATTTTATGTGTCATTTCGATTCATTTCAAAGCGCAAGTAACAACGGTTGATAATATTGGATTTTTCTGTTCAAATGTGCTTCAATGTTACGAAATGTGGTCCCATTAGCGAAAAATTGGTCTCTATATTTTATTATTTACAGCGACGATAATCCTACGATTTTGCTGCTATGACATCTATATGACTATAAAGTTAACTATAGTAATTGACGATGCATTATCATCATCATCACCTGACGATGTCCCATTCATCGATAATGTCGTAATCTTGTTTATAAAATATCCCAAAACTTCACATTTTATAATCAATCTAGCAATTATGTGGCGATTCCATACCCATTATATACAATTGAATGTGCCCAACAGTTTGAACAGAATGTCCAATCCGTTGCTACTTTATTGTTGATTCTTGATACTCTTGGTTTTAATTTAAATATAAACTGCCGGTTAAGAATACTTCCCCATCTGTGTTATCTGATACCAAAATCCATTGGAAGTCTGAAAGTGTCGAGACTATTATTTTTCTTCGAGTAATATGTCCATCCCGAAGCCACTTAATTTTTTATTGTTTATATTAGTGGTTTATAGTACACACCATACATATTTTTTGCCTATCTATTTTCAACTTCTATAATGTTGTCTATTGCTGTATTCTATAAAGGAATGATCGCATCATACGTATTAATTTCCCATAAAATTATCATTTTTTTTATAATTTCGTTTTATGGTAAAGCAATTCAAATAGTACATAATATTAATATTTAAAATCGCTATGAAAATATTGCTAAATTGATCAACAAGCATTAGTATGATAATTATTTTATTTCACCGTTTTAATATTAATGGTATTTTAAGAAAAGATACTATCTTCAATAGATTGGATTCTTTGATAGTCGAGTGATAGCATGTGCGCTTCCGAGCCAAGGATTGCTAATAGGTATCCTACAAGTTTTTTTTTTTTTAATCAGGACTGGTTTAGCAACCATTGGCTAACAACAGTGATAACCAATTTTCGTTAGTGAAAATCTGCCGTACTCTATTTATATAGTATATATCTATCTATATAGCAAATAATAAGATTAGTATTTTTCCCAATGTATGCTTCATCTTATATTTGTACACGCATCTTAAATACTATGGAAGGCCTCTTGAAAACCCATATTGCAAAATTGGCTGACAACCAATTTTCGTATTAAGAAAAAATATCGACAATCCAAAGTTTCATATCGAGCTCATCTTCACATTGTTGGTATCTATATGCTTCACTTTCGGAGAGGTCATGGTAAGAAAATATTAATCTCAACGGATATGTAGTACACATTTTTTCGTTTCAGATATATCTTAAAGATGCTGGAAGGCCCCCTGGATATTCAGGTCGCAAATGGCCATACATAACGGAGTTTAATAATCTCAAATCTGTTATTTTTTTACATTACGTAACGTAGTCAAAGGTACTCAACAATTGCAGTTTTTCCGGTTTTTTTACGATATTGTAATAACACGGTAATTGCTATACGTTCATATCTACAACGTTTTGTGTTATTCACGTTACGACTATTTCGTAATAGTCATCTCATTGTATGAATGCAGCCCGTACATCACTGCTAACCTAATTGTTTTGTTTCCATTACGTTTGTATTATATTACACTATTTCCATATGTGCCTTTTACAATTTGAATAGGCAATGTTAATAATATTCACTCTATGTTTGTCGATTTATAAGTTTTTTCGTCAAACAATAGATTGGCATTTCCTTAAATTAACTGAAGCTATTTTTGTTGATAATTACATAGAATATAGAATACACGCAGTATATTAAGTTAATTAACACACTCCTTACCGGCGACGTAGCATTGGCGTCCTGTAAGATCCATACG
>JAGVSQ010006722.1:0-16035 GCA_022683975.1 Rhyacophila evoluta | reverse complement strand
TGTAGATCCATATGCTCCACGTTGGGAGCGAACATGGTTAAAAAAAAAAAAAAATCTTAATTCCTTTGTGAATATATTATCCACCAAATTAATTTTGTGTGCCCAGCAGTGAAAATGTAATATATCGTCTCCTATCAAAATTTTTAAACCTTTGAAACAGGAAATCATGCAAGGAGTCGATTTGGAAACAAACCCAACTATGTTATTATAATTATTATATAATGAGATATCATAATACTTTATAGTTTAGTATCACTGTCTGGCAGCATGTAGTGGCATTTGCAGGGTCCCAAAAATTAGAAGCTGCTAATACAATATTCTGTTCTACAACACCGTGAAGACACAGCGTCCTATTTTATACGTGGTTTGTCAGATGCACTGGCAATGTTGCCAGTAAAATAATTTGACGATAACGCTGTAAAGAATAACCATAGACAAAATTGGTCATTAAATCTTTTTTTAGCAACATTTCTTAAAAAAACTAATTTTACATTTATTTGTGATTTTAGGTATCAATTCATATTTTTGCATTTATTAGCATCTATTCCAAATTTTAGCATCTATTTAGCATATGTGTCTCTAATGATGATATAATATTTAGAATAAAAGAATATTAAGATTTTTTGATTCATTTTATATGCGTGTTTGTTTTTACATGTTGAGAACACCACAAATTACAAGTTTAGGGCATCCATATCATGGCATACTGTAATACACCACTCTATTTAAGACGTATTGTACAAAAGATAACAGAATAGAATGAATTGAATATTGAAACAGTAACATTGAATAAATCTATAATGGTAGAGAATTTTAGAGAGAAAAGATAGAGGTCTACTGAGAAAGATGCTTTTCCAGAAATATATAAAAGACGATTAATCTAAATTCTCTCTCATTGGGAGATATTAGTACCCAAGGCAATTTTGTGACATACTGTCATTATCCTCTGTATTGGTATCATATTAATTATTATTATATTGGAAATGTGAGTAATTTTTACTACTTTTTCTATAATTTAGTTTGTAATATTTTCAGGGTGAAGCTGGTATTTGTTCACTGGATGCGGTTGGGGAACCAGGACCACCTGGACCACCTGGACCACCAGGATTTATGGGAATAAGTGGAGACAAAGGATATATCGGATTACCAGGCATAGCTGGCATGAAGGTGATATTTTCTATGATTACGAAGATTAAAATTGATGTATTTATGCTGTTTTTATAAATGATATGATCTTTATTAACTGGATTTACCTGAAATAGATTGAAACACATTTATTTTATTTATGCTGATATTAAAAATACATTTCAATACTTAGGTGTATATAATATTTAAGTCTCTTGTTGATCATCGGTGATGATATGAAAAGTTAAAATTAAAACAGTTGACCAAGAAATGGATACAGAATGACATGTGAGATTTCATGTCGCTGCTATTAATTATTTGAGAGGTCACCTGTGACAGACAGACATACACATATATTTTCAGTTTCATAATATAGATAATAGAATTATTTAAATGTAGGTAAAACTGTGGATGGAAAATTCTGTTTTATTACAATTTATAGAATCACTTAACTATAGTGTGCTTTAGCCAGGTATTTAACCTTTCGATTGCTAAACAGCGATAATATCGTCTTTCGTGATATCAACAAAAAATGCCAGAATGTGGTTTAAATATTTCGCACAGTAGTATGTAGAGGTTAGAGCGTGCGCCTCGAAAGCAGAAATTGCAAGTTCAATACCCACAAAAAATTATAAATGTAGACCTGAATGCCCATTGGCTTGAGCAATTGTCTGACAACCAATTTTAGTTATAATCTGTTAAGACAATTGTGGAGATCTACATACTCTATCTTCGAAGCGGATATCTTTACACTGTATAGATCCATATGCTCCAATTTCAGAACGGACTTTTATTTATGGATATTTAATGACATAAATAATTATTTCAGGGTGAACCCGGCAAAAATGGTCCTCCAGGAATCGATGGATTACCTACCATAGAAGGAGTATTGGCAATCCCTGGAATAAAGGTATTTTGAGTTATGTTAACAGCACGATTTTTGAAAGATAACATTACTTTTGTATTGATTTCATCAAAATTATGAATATATCATATCAAGTGTCAATTGTTATTACAAATCAATTACAAAATTGTTTTTACTTATAATCAAAATATGTAGAACTTAATACATGTTCTATCAATGAGATACAAGCTGAAAATGTCGAATTAGTGTCTAAATTTAGCTTTTTAAATTTGAAAAAAGAAAAACCTGCGAAAACTTCGACTAGAATAAAGGACGTCCACCACATCAATTTTATTGGTTTTTCATAAATATATCATTAAATTAATACCAGATTGGGTGAGTAAAACACCAGTTTTAGTTTTTGTGCATCATAGTTTTATATGGGTTTTATCTATTTAATATTTTAACTTTGGCCCGAAATCATTAAATAGACATTTTTAGAGAACTTTATTTTAAATATAGTAATGAATGACTTATATCATTTTTTTTTTCATGCCTTTGAATAATTAAATGAATCATATATCACACTAAAATAAATATAAGAATAAAAACTTGATAAAGCTAATTAATTATCAAGATAAGACAATAGAGACCTGTAGGGGTGTCACATGCATGTAATTTATAATAAGATGCATTGTGCATGTTTTGTTTTTATTATTTATTTATTAGCTTAATGAAACGGCTTAAGCAATGTCTTTTGTTTATTGTGCTTTCTTCAATAGGTATTAGACAAATGCTTATCTTTATCACTCTTGTCAGATAATGTATTTTTTGGTTTTTATTACTTCTCAATGCATTACTTAAGCAATGTCTTTTGTCTATTATGATTTTTTCAAATTCAATAGGTAAGCGAATCTTTGTCACATATTATAAATTTTTAGTTTTATATCAAACGCATTGATATTTACATCTTATTATTTCGCCCAAAAAATTGTAGTACAATTTCGTGAATTTTCGATAAATAAAATTTTTCCTAAAAGAAGTTATAAACATAGATATTGAGTAATTGAAATATATTTGTGTTATTGTATTTTTTTTCACACTTTTATAAAATAATTAAATACTATTGAGTGACAACCCTGAGTGAAAGAAATATTATAGTTTTCCATGAAAATTGAATACATTCAATGTTTCCATACATAATATGTGATTATAACTATATATTATAAATTTATTTCAAGTTTTTGTATTTTAATTTATTTTTTTAAGGTGTGTGGCCTATGGATGTTAATTTGATTTTAACTTGTGGCGATCAAGTGGTTAAATAGATATATTATTTCTAGGGCGATACTGGTATCGGTACTCCAGGCCCGCCTGGAGCAATCGGTCTCACCGGACATCCAGGATTTGATGGTATGCCTGGCAGAGGATATATGGGAGAAAAGGTAATTAGGTCATTTTCTAGTTAAAATATTATTTATTCTATGTATATATGACAAATGTGAATATGGCATTTACATAAAGGAGGTAAAATTCCTCTGATTCTGGGTTATATTTTTTAGTAAAAAAAAATCTATTAGAAAACTTCCAAATAAATCTTTGCATAGAAAAGTATGTTGTATAAACTTAATTGCAACATATTTTTTCTGTATAATCAATTAAATTAATATCATATTAAGTAAATAAAATATTTCAAGGCTGCTTCTATGTAATTTTTTAACTTTGGCTCAAAATCATCAAATAAACGCTTTTTTGTGCCTCCTGTAAAATTTATCTATTCGGCTTATGCCTTTTTTCCTTTCCAAAGTGTGATATAGTGTGTAAGCCAGTAGAAAATAGCTATTTCAAAAATATTGAAAACCGAAATAAACATGGAAAAATGATAAATGATTCCTTTAGTAATTATTGTGGAATAAGTTCACCATGGAAATATACCCTTCAAATTTTCTTTGTGTTGAATTATTTCAAAGTATCATGCATATTGTTTTAAAATGTAAGTAATTCATTTAATCTATAATACTATGATAATATCGAGGCTTTTTTCGGCAAAAGATCGCATGCGGCCATTTGGCGCTTTTGGTTTTTTTTGTCAAATTTATTCAAATAGATATCCGCATGGACTGACAAAGATTGTAAAGAAAGCAGTAGCCGAAGTCATAATTTATGCATTTTCCATTTTATATGATTTATTTTTTAAATTTCGTTGAAAAATCAACGAAGCAAAACATTGTAAGCGTCATATGGTTTTATGCTTATGCTCTTTTGCTGAAAACGATTCGATATATTGTATATAAGATTTTTGGCATCACCGAAAATGATCGAACTTGATATTTTATTGAAATTTACTATTTAGAATGTTATGGTTGGTGTAAGCAAAAAAATAAATGAAATGGTGACTGAACTAAAATTATATTGACATAATTTTTTAGGGTAACACAGGCAACCCAGGAGTACCAGGACTAGATGGACCACGTGGTGAAAAGGTAATTGAATCAATATTGGTGACCATGCAGAGACTTATTTATAAAAGTATATAATGATTTGAATTACATAAACATTGTTAAAGTTGGCATAATACCAGGAACGCATGCCAGAGGTTTGTCACAAATATAATATATCTCCCCGATAGCGTAGAAATTAGAATGGGTACCTATCAATCCGAGTAATGCCAGTTCAATTCCCACATCTGTCGGATTTTCAAAAATCCAAAAGTGTAGGACTAAATGAAATTGTTTAACAAACAATCCTCGTGAAAAATAATCTGTCAAGACTTTGCGGAGATCTATATACTCCACTTTCGGAGTGGATATCTTTGCACTGTGTAGATTCATATGCTCCACTTTCGGAGCGAGCATGGTAGATAGATATATAGACAGATTCTCACAGAATGTCAAAGACACAAAAATACTTTCAATTTATTCTAAACTTTCATTTTTCCTTCTAAAATTCTTGTTAGAGAATACCTAAGACATGGGGAAATTCAAAATTTATTTTAATAATTATATAATATATTCTTACAGCACTTGATATTTTTTTTTTCTGGTGATAGAATACGGTTTTACAGTTTTTTACTATTTATGGAGAACAATAAATAATATAAAATAAAAAATAGTACTAATTATTTATAGGGTGATCCTAGCTATCCTATCCATGGTTTTCCTGGACCTCCAGGACATGATGGTGTACCCGGTGAAAAAGGAGATGCAGGTCTTTTCGGAAGACCAGGAACTCCTGGTTCTAAAGTAATATTTTATTATATTTGGCTATATGAGTAGGTAGTGAAGTGTTTTTTTGAAAACTTTGAGTAAATTTTGAGAGTCAAATGTCAACGTATGTATATGATTCAGAATTATGTCTACAGACTGCATTATGTTGTACAGTTCCTCGAAAGTAGTGTTATATCTTGCTTACGTGTCTAATGCTTGTTCTTTCTTGTTACGTATTCAGTCATCGTTTGGCGGTTGGGTTTACGTGTTTCATCGTGAAATAATATTATATGACTAAATTGGGTATATTATAAAATAAAAATCGGAATTCGAAGAAAAGGTAGAGTCGGAGTCAGAGTTGGTAAATTTTGAACCGACTCCAAAGCCCTGATATTTACTTAATCCCCTGAGGATTTCTTGATATATTTTTTAAGGGCGATGATTTACAAGAAATGAAAAAAAATACATAACGAGTATGGAGTAATTATTTTTAGGGTGATGCTGGCATCAGGGGTCTACCAGGACCAGTTGGTTCCATTGGACCTCCAGGACCAACTGGAATGCCTGGCAGAGGATCTCCAGGGCCAAAGGTAACTAGAAAATTTGAATCACGATATATTTTCTAGTGATAATATTTATTTTTATTTATGCATCAGAGACATTTACTTAAAGAGGTAAAAATCCTCTGAATCTGCCTTTTTTTGATGGATTCAAAGTGATTTTTTATTTAAAACCATGTATGTACTTGGAAAGTTCTAAACATATCCTTATTATTTTAAATATATTAAGTTTTCAAAATACACCAAAGGATTGCAATAAGCAAAATACTTTTTTAAAAAGCCCTTTGTTGTCTCCAAAATTAATATAATAGATAACTTATATATTTTATTACGTATTGAGTTACTATAAAATTTAATGTATTTCATAGTGCATAATGTATGCCCTACTAAGTAAAAACACAGTGTCTTACAAGTGATTCCTTATGTAAATACTATGTTTTTACTTAAAAGGGCAAATGTGGGAAAAGATAAATTATTCATCTGTTACATTAGATTTTTTACATTGCCAAATATACTCAAGTGTGACACGTTTATATTAAAATATAATTGAGAATATAATGATTGCAGCAAAGAAATGATATTAAATTTAAAATTATTGAAATAATATTAAAGGGCGACATGGGCGCACAGGGTCCACCAGGACGAGATGGACAACCCGGTAAAAAGGTAATGGAATTAATATTAATATAATAAAAAAATTTAAAAACTATGTGATCATTAAAAAATAATTTTAACTTTAAATTACACTCAGAGGTTTCTCATCAATAATACCATTTTAAGCAAGAGAAGCATCTCAAAAATCTTATCTTTTGAATATGAGCAAATTTGTAATTTTAAAAAACATACTATTCTGTAAATTTTTGTTTAGTGTTACATGCAATATATTGTAATATATTTTCGCACATATACCAAACTGCTTCTAAGTTATTTTGAATCAAATATAAAAGTTAAAAATTTGGATACTTTTTGCTTAGTATTTCATTATGTCCGCAATATTTATTTAATTTATATGAGCTACCAAATTCAAAATAAGCACTTAGTAGCTAGGTGTAGCTAGTAACTGGTGGCCATTTTTGGATGAAAATACAATTTGATTTCCGCGAAAGCTTAAAAAAAGAGAGAAACCACAATTTTTGGAAGTCAAAATTTTGTTTGTGTGAGTACAAAATTATGGAATGCCAGCCCAAGAATAAAATATCGCTACGAGTGGCAAAAGCTCAAGATATGCCAATGGCCATATAATTAAGGCAACAGATGGAGTGTCCCATAAATTTTCTTAAAGTAATGATAAAAGAACAGAATAAAAATATTTTTCTAAAGTCCTTTATAATTTCTTCATAAATTTGTAAAGGACGATAAATTACATAAAATGAAAAACAATGTTATCAAGTAATTATGTCTAGGGTAATGCTGCTATTGGAATCAAAGGTCAACCTGGACCAAAAGGTTCTATTGGACCTCGTGGACTTGCTGGAAAGCCCGGCACCAGAGAAGAATCAATACACAACATATATCAAGCACCAAAGGTAATTAGTGCATTTGTACCATGATATTAAATTTTCAATGCATAATTCTCAACTATTGTGGAAAACAATAAAATGTAAAATACAGTGGAAGCCCGATATTATAATCATGGATAATGTTATCAACATAAGTTACAGACCCCACAAGGGTCACAATAAGTAGCCTTCATTGCATAATGAATATATGAAATTGAAATGTATGTAGAACTATCATTTCTATTTTGAAACATAATTTTCGACAGTCAATTGGTAAGGCTAACATGTAAATATACATCTATATCATTAGGCTACTACTGGACAAGTTTGTCTGAAAAATAGTTTTTCTAAAAAAATATTTCATAGAGTATATTCTGACCCCTCACTGTAGACACTATTAGTTTAAGTCATAAATTAATTGTGAGTTGCTGATGTTTTATTATGTTAATACGAATATATATTATTCAATGAGCTATTCAAATCAAGACAACTATTTTAATTATGTTTTAGAGAGCGAAAAGTAGCTTTCTATGTTTTACTGGAGAATACGTAAGTGCATTACTTGTCTGTGATGGTAATATTGACTGCGACGATGGTAGCGATGAATACAATGAAGTTTGTGACTCTCTAGAATAAGGTGAGTGATGATATTTATTCCTCCGGGGACCGAAATGTTTATGTGCGCGCTTTGGACCCGGGTATTGCAGGGTTATAGTTTCGATTCAACTAAAAAGGTGTAGGACTGGATGTCCGATATGTTGAGAAATTGGCTTTGACAGATTGACAACCAATTCTCATGACAAAAACTGTCAAAACAAGTCTTTAGAATACGGAGACTTAAATGCTCCATTTTCAGTAATACAATGGTTACATATGAGGGATGTATTTTCAACTTATTTCACTATGCCAAAATTTAAAAGACAACATTTTGAAACACTATTTTTAATGCAAAAGAACCATATATCATGTTTTTCAATGTTTATTTTGGTATTTAATGATTTGTTTTATTGTTTTACGTGCTATATGGTTCTTATATACAATAAACACTTCTTTAAAATCTTCTCCTTTTAATTTTGGCATAGTGGAGTAAGTTCACTTTGAAAATTTATTCCTTATACCTTGTATATTGACTCTGTTTAGGCGAAATGCATTAGATGTCACATAACAGTAAATCCGTGAATAAAGTTGGATTCCTACTTTCACACTAACTTGGTGAGTCCATTGTTTTTTTAAATCCAAAGCTAAATTTCGATAATAATTTGGCATTTGTGATTTGATTTCTCTTACAAAACGTTTAATTATTCGTTTAGATTGTAATTCTCGAATAAAATCACTTTTAAATAAACTGAGGGATAATGCCTTTTGCTTAAATAGAGTAGATTCTTTTACAATCCACATGTATGTGTGATTATTTTTGTATACAGTCAATCATATCTATCAGAACATTTTGAATGGATTTTATTTTCTTTTTTGTATATTTCTAGGAATTCAAGCCTTGGAGATTCTTCAGCAATCATTGCTTTATTGGCATTTTTTTATAATTAGTGTATTAAAAGTCAAATAATGTAAACTAAGTGCAAGTAATGAAAAATAGGAGAAACAAAAGAAATGGCATGTCCAGGCAGATATCATTTACTGACTGATTTAA
The DNA here is from genome assembly GCA_022683975.1 of Rhyacophila evoluta. Lineage (NCBI taxonomy): Eukaryota > Metazoa > Arthropoda > Insecta > Trichoptera > Rhyacophilidae > Rhyacophila > Rhyacophila evoluta. The sequence continues at coordinate 7,153 of JAGVSQ010006722.1, read as the reverse complement.
CTGCTTTGAATACTTCCTCTCTTCCTCTCTGATACGTAATGATATCATTCGTATGAGTAATAGATACTGGCATTACACACATTCTGATGTCATCTGATAGGAAGGCATACATGTCATTCCTAGATTTAATATGAAATAATTATTTCTTTCTGTTATTGACCAATATTTTTATTTTGTAACGATATCATTGAAATCATAGGGGTATTTATGAGGAGTAAAATAAAACTTGATCACTCACTATCCACCAGCGGGGAGTAAAACTTAAAAGGCAGCAGCTTCCAACTTCACTCTTGTTCATTTATCTACTTATTCTGAACAAATTTCTCAAAGCTTTATATACAGTTGCTATTGGCCGTTGTTAGATTCCATGATCAATCTTAAATGAGTACCATCAGGATGTATGTATTTGAATTTGTATAAGAAGATTTTTACTTTGTACAGCAGACTAAAAATTGTATTATGTATTTAAAATAAAACACCATTTAAAAAAATCGCTTTTATTTTACATGATAAAATGCATTGTTACAAACATAAAACTTATCCATATCGAAAAAAAAATCATAAATTTGATGAAAATAGATTAAAATAAGCTTAACACATTAATTCTTAATTTAACACAATAAGAGCTTTTTTACAAAAGCTGAATTTGAACAAAAAAATAAATTTATTAGCAACATTTTAATTATGCGCTATAATTTCTAGGACGCCGAAATAATGCTTGGCATGCTATTATTTTATACCTTAGTAAAATAGTATTTTTAAAAATAAATCTTTCTATTTACATCAAAAGTTACAAGAATGATAATGATCGTATTATCCCACTATTCCATATCAATTTTATTCAATGGATACTATTATCAATGACAGAATAGAATCCATGTGAAGATATAAAATTAATAATCATTGTATAGGTGACTTAAAATTTTCACATCTTAAGTTCATATAAATCAGATTATCCGAAAATGTGGAAACTGCTCCAGTTATAATAGTATTTAGTATTGAAAAAAATATATATATAAAGCATTCATATGCTAGTATTTATTCATTTGTTTTTACATTAGTACTATGCTAGAGATTATTCAAATCATAAAAATATATGTGAAATCCCAACTACTACGGATGGTAAAGATAACGACCTAAGCAGAGTGTAATGTAAAAACATTATTAAATATGGTTATCTCCATATTTCTGAGCTTATTACAGAGATAAAGTTACTTCAAAGATGAAAAATGCATGTTTTTCCACAGCAGCTAGCTGGAGAACAAAATAAAAATTGGATTACTGCATGTCCAAGGAACTTAGTGATCGGATAAAGATCAATCCTCGAAAATTCACACAATAAACTAGGAACAATGTAATTTCTTATTTTGAAAATATTTAAAGTCATAATTTCTGCAGTTTCCATCTTTTTAATAAAAGAATGATCATTAAAAATATTGATCAAAAATATGATATCAATGTTAATAAATTGACATGGCAACATTACCAAATTTGGGAATAGAAAATTTTACATGATTTCTGTAAATAAATATGTTCAAATGCCAAGTAGATTTGTAAATGTAATATTCTGTAATAAAGGTTGCGGCTCAATCCATTGTAAACAATTGTATAAAATTGATGTAAGTGTTGATCAAACATTCTGGAAAATAAGTGTTAATTTAGCACGACTAGTAATAAACGGTAAAAATTCATCAAATAATGAATTCCATTAAAGTTTTTCAAAGAAATTGCTCGAGAAGAAACATATCGATCTAAGTATCAGTAAAACAGAGACTGATATATTTTTTAGAATTGTTTTGATAATAATCTCATCTAGATTATTGTATTTATAGAATATTTTTGAGGGCTGTAGAAAAATATTTTTCTCCATTATTCTGACAATATATCTATTATAAATATTTAACACGTTGACTGCCAACTATGAGATATCTCGTAGGTTGTTTACTTGCCCAGGACACCTACGAGTTATCTCGTCCCTTCATTACTTGCCATATTTGTACAGCTATGAGGAAATTTGTAGCATAACAGTATAAATATGAATGGCCTCAGGAAAGAAAATAAAAAATCAGCTATGGCTTAAATGAACAGAAAATACAATTATACATTTTAAGCTTTTTGATTACTACTATGTAGTTAAAGTTTTTAATAACATGATTAAATCAAATTAGCTCTTTAGGCCGGAATCGTCAAAAATTCCATGGCGGTCAACGTATTGATTATAATTTTAATAAAAAATCAAGCATTTAATTTTGATCAAATGTAGAAAACAATTAATTTTGTTTCTCAATACAATATATTTCATTTTAAAAATGTCTTCAATGGATTAAATACATACTTGGACTTTGACTAATTTATTACAAAAATTGGAAAATTATTATATTTGAAACATACATTTGTTTTATTCAGCATTTTAGGATATAGCAGTAAAATGACATTAAATTTTATGTAATGTAATTTAAAAACTAGTATAGTAAAGCAAATGAAATTAATAATTTTTCTTTTAAAAGAATACAAATAATTGTGTCAAATAATATAATTCAAATTAATTTATCAACCTAATTGAGGCAAATGTAATTTATGTCTTCTTGTGGTAAAAGATTTTTTGAGAATGGAACTTATGAAATGTATACTGTAAACAAATATAATATGATACTAAAATTAAATATAAAAGATACCTACCAATAGTTTTAATAATATTCTTAAACAAAACAACGCACTTCTTAAAACAAATTCACGGATATATATATATAATGCAAGTTCATTCATTGCGTAAAACTTGATTATTGAATGTAATGTTATTTATAATTTTGTCCAAATCTATTTTGTAAGAAAAAGGCAATTCGAATCTTATGGTTTTGCTACATATTAGCAACCACATTATAACCTTATCATTCAATTTCTAATCTCATTCTCACATAAAATTACGTGATGTTTGTAATAATTTTACACCTGGTGACAGAAAATTTACAACAATCACATGAGACGTATTGCAGTGAGGCGTGGTATACTTTAGACATGAGTATCAAGCTTCTAAATTTCAGTATCTATAATTTGAAATGCCTAAATTAGTCCAAATAATAAATATTCAAGGTCATTAAAATAAAAATTATTTGCGGGATTGGTCGCAATTTCAAAACGTCTGGATAGTAAGTCTTAACATTTTCCACACGGAATTGTTAAATATAGATAAACCCGTATGTCAGAACATCTCTTATTGAATTCAATTTCTTTTTTGAACATTTAACGCTTTAAAAAAGAGAACATCCTCTAATATTTAGAACATCATCTGTGTGATGTAGATTCGGAATTTGCTATAATTTTTGTGGAATTCAAAATCATATTTATGACAACAAATTCCGAGTTTCATTATGCAATCCCCTACTTGAATCAAAGAAATATGTATTGTCTTTGGCTAATTAGAGAAAAAAGCTATGTCACATGGAAAACAGTTCTTAAAATAATATTTAGGCTTTGATGATATTTATATTTTACATTATTTTAAATATAATAAGGTAATGGTCTTAAATAAAAACGACACTGGTATTTAAATATGACAGTGAGTATATGAACATTGAACATTTATCAATAGTAATTTAAAATAGATATTACTTTAAAATTATTAATATACTCATTATATTCAGCAAATTATAAACATTGTGACATTGATTAAAACATCATATAAACAGAGGTAATCATAGATTTATAAACATTTAAAGTAAACCTATTTTTAATAACTTAAAAATCAAATTAAAAACTATCAGTGTAACGAACTGAAAAATAAACTATTCTAAATCTATTATGTAAAACAGAAAATTGCGCTATTTCTGATGAAAATAAAAATACAAAAATTTGACAATGTTCAAAAATTATAACCTAAGTCATAAAAATACCAAGTTTGTATTAAAGGTTTGATTCATACTTAATAAATTGATAATAGGATAGAAAATTATATGACTAAAACAGAATAGTCGATTTACATTGTTTTGATATGGTTATGCATACAATTTTAAGCTTAGCGAATAGCGGATTAAAATAATTCATATTTTCGGATCTAAGTACAAAGCAAAGATTTAATATTATCAGTATTATAAATTATTTAAACTCATTTCATCAGTGGCGAAGAATGACTGTTGGGGGGAAGTAAACAATAAATGCAGCCATAGTGAAAACATTGACCATAGTTTTGATATCAGTAATTCAAAAATATTACAAATTTCTAATAATCAGCTAGGAATATTATTTGCGACCAAGCTTTATATTTTCAGCAGTAGGAAATTATATCTACATGAACAATGTGGACATATACACTGACAGACTATACTCACACATTGTAGATGTGTCGTGAAGATGCTGAAAAGTAACGCATGTCTCGCAAACGATGGTCTATATGAAAGTTTAAAAATTTTAAACAATTTTGAGTTAAAAACCATTTCCATCAAGTGTAATAATACGTAATAATTTATTTAATTAGCATTGTGGACACAAGTACTATGCAGATCACAGCAGTAGAAAAATCATTATGTACGCATATGTAAAAATAAGTACACACGTAGATTTCACGTCTAGAGTTTTTACTAATACCCTACGTGCTATGTTTTCATATTTTTTCAGGAATATACCATGGTATAACTAACCTGAAGCACTTCATAAGACATTATAGAGATCTTGCTTTATGAGATGAGATTTTCTATTAATTATCCTAATGAGAGATATTATTTAATGGTCTCCACTTTAGATGTCATAAATTTTCTAAAATCGAAACCAAATTGCTATCCAGCGGATGGTTGAACTGAATAGTTATCTTTTCATGAGAAATAGGAAATATCTGAAACACAAAATTTTTCAATTTTTGCAAAGTGATGATGTCCTTCTAGAAAATACATTTTTTTTATTTTGCATATGTCTATAATAGATACACATATATTTCAAAACTGAATGAATTTTCTGATCTTGAAAGAAATAATTTTATATAATCTAAAAAATCTAACACATACATGTTGCTAGTCTCAGTAATATAGAAATTATAAAATTTTCACGATTCGCTGCAAAATATAACATTGAGTGAATGTCAGTAATTAAAATATATTTCAAGGTAAGTAGGTGCTAATTGTTTAGCACCGAGTCTTCGCCACTGCATTTCATTCTTTGTCTAATGTAATAATTTTCTTAATCAGTCTTTTTTGTACAGATACGTCTCTTCCGAAATTCTCCCTGAACACTTACAATACTAATTAAATAATGTCTTTGCACCGCATTTAGTTAATTTTGTTAAGCCGATCAGGGTCCATTTTGAATTCGAATCGACACTTTTTGCCTTACTTGTAGTGGCTAATTATTAATAGTCATACGACCTACCAGTCTTGAGTTGGTTACGTTATATTACAGTTATGGATTCAGACATCACTGTGTTTTGCATTGCCGTTGACTTTGAGGCCATTCATGGTGATTGTTCCGTTCATCATGTTGGGCTGCTTGACTCCGTTGGGCACTGAACTGACATGGTTCATGAGCGGGTTTGTGTGTGCTTGATGCGCAGGTGGTGTATTCTGGCCTGGGGGAGTGCTGGGTGTGGTAGGGTGGATCAATTCCAGCCGGTCATCGAATCCTTTCTTGCTGATGACATTCTGCGTCGGCAGAAGGCTCTTGCTGTTTTGGGGATGCGGAAGAGCGTAACGTAACTTATCCCAGAACCATGGATCACCCCACTTCACGTAGGTATTAGTCGAGAGATAAGCTTGCAACTCCACATCGAGGTTATCAGTGGGTCCGATATCGCCGTAGAGTATTATGATGACTCGCGCTCTTCCCTCCTTCAAGGCATGGCTGTGAGCCGCCCTGAACTCCAATCTTCCCCAGACGGACTCCAAAAAGTTGGGAGATAGTACAACTAAAGTACGGCGTGAGTCTTCGACAGATCTTGCTATCTGGGTCGGAATCCACTCACCTGCCACCCAATCTCGAAAATGTAGACATATTTTGAAAGGGTGTGGTCCTTTTTCCAATTCTGGCACCAGTTTATTCACAATGAACTCCTCGTCTTTATGGGAAAAGGAAATGAATGCATCATACAGTTTATCTTTATCAACCTCTTTTTCTGATACACAGCACAAACACAGTCCTTTAGCGAAGAGCCACACCACAATTTCACGTTTGTATTTATAAAACAATGCGGCCGAAATTCCAAGAATGAGACTGATAATGACCATAACGACGCTTACAGCAATCACAGCAGGTGTTGCTCCGCATATCTTGCCTAAAGCAACTCGGGGGATGATCTGATTATCTGAACAGGTGATGTTCGAGAAGTCTTTTACCTGAAAATAAATAATATATATGAGAAAGACTGTCTGCATTATTAAAACTCCAGTTAGTTTTGAATAATCTGCATTATCAACAATTAATTTGACCATATGTGTTCCATATGTCAGTTATGGATGGAATGGACCTTTTGGGTACGATGTCACCCATAAATTGCTTTGCGTTCTTCCAGGTCCTGCCATTGTTCGTTAATTCTGCTGAATAGATAATACGAATGATAGGTACTCAACGATTCTTTAGGATGTTCGAATCGAGGTAAAAAGGGAGAGAATGTTGACTCATAACTCAAATCGTCTTTATGGATTATTAATCATTTTTTCAAAGCTTTTATTTATACTTTGATCACCATGGGAGTAACACTCGTCTCACTGTCCCTTTAGCTATATATGTCCAGCAAAAAATTTATGATCAATTTCATGTGTTAAAAATAATTTTATCATGTGTCTAATAAATAATAATGTATGCGTGTACAGTCAAATAATATGAAGTAAGTGTAAGTGTAAAATACAGGAGAAACAAAAGACACAACTTGTCCAGGCGGATATTCTTTACCGAATGATCTAACCGCATTGAATACTCCCTCTCTTCCCCTCTGAAGTTTAATGACATCATTTATGTGAATTTCATACACACATTTATATATCGGTCCTAGATATAATAAGAAACAATTCTTTCTGTTGATATTCGACAATATTTTTATTTCGAATATTGATAATATTATTGCAATCATAGACAACATTCCCTCTAAGGTGTGGGTGAGCACGTGCGTCCGCACATCTTTTAAAAATTTCCCGCACACATGTCTTGATCCCCCGCACACATTTCAAAGAAAGGA
>JAGVSQ010006721.1:0-16036 GCA_022683975.1 Rhyacophila evoluta | reverse complement strand
GAGCACTCCGCCGTTTGCCGAGATATCTCGTCTCTGGCAACCATCGAGTTAAAAACTATTTTTAGCTGTCATAGTTTTACAAGAAAATATGGTAATACTTGAGTTTGTATTTCAGATCATAATGAATAACTCACTTAAATCGGAAGACCTATAGTAATCTAAAAATAAAATCGAGTCACTTCAAGATTTCTCGACAGTTACTCTAATTCTACACTGTTATTTTAATAACAGTGCTGATTTTTTTATACATTATGAAGATGTTCACTTCAAAATTAGAGTACATGTATCTCCCTAATGTAAAGAAATGCCACGAGAGATTATTTTTTCATAAGAATTGTTTGCCAGACAATTGATCAACTCAATGGAAATCAATTTCAAGAAATGTATTTCTGGGTCTGTAAGATCCGATATAAATGGGAATTAAGCCTGCATTTCTTGAAATGCGAGGGGCGCACTCTAACCTCTACTACGAGAGAGAGAAAGAAAGATGGATACTAAATAAGCTGATGAAAAAAAATACTTGAAAATCAATTGAATTTTAGTAAAATATTATAGAAATATATTTAGAATAAATAGAATAGCTGTTTTACATACGCGCAAACAAAAAAAAGTCAGAAGTTTGTCGTTTGACTGGCAGTTTACTGGTTCCATTGAATTCAACTCGTTGACTGTCACAGGCTGACTGCCTGTGTGCGTAGTTTTGACGAAATCCATACACCACAGTAAACTTGTCTTGAATACTTAACTACTGAATATCTTGCGTATAGAATCATATAACTATGGAAAATATATTTAAACGTCAAACTATTACAATAAATTAAAGTAACAATATCAAAGTGCATAAAACTTCAATTACATGTTCTAAGTGACTTCATCAAAACAGTACCTCTGACGCGTTAGAACTTTGTTTTTATTTTAAAACGAAAGCCGTGATATTTTTCCCGCTGATGGCTTTCCGGACGTTACTTCTGAATTTATTTTCAGTTCCACAGAACGTGGGCTAGCTTCCACATCGACACATCAAGTAGGTAACTAGAGATACTGGCGTGTCTGCTCTCACGAGGAAATGTCCGTATGTATAACAGTAAGTATGCTTACCGTATCGCGTTTCTACTATCCATATGCATTCTCCAGTTCACTGCGCAATTTTCCCTATATATCAGATACTAACTCGGGATGCATGAATAATATACTCTTCTTTGATAACCCTGTACTTTACATCGTAAAATATAATGCAATTTTAGCCGCAGAGTACATATTTTTGCACCGCAAATACATTAAAGACATATCATATTATTTTGGTATCGACTGTACAAAGAGAAAAAATACGTAATACTCAGTTTTTAATATTCACAATGCACTTAATACAAGTTCTATAAAAAATATGTAAGCTTCAAAATAATATGGAATTATTGTAGAATCTTAATTGAGCCGTTTGAAAATAGAATGATCTGTCAAATTTTCGACCGGAAAAAAGTCTTTCAAGACTTCAATTTTATCCAAAAATAAAGCATATGAATCTACACAACGTGAAGATGTCCGCTTCGAAAGTGGAATATATAAATCTCCGTAACCTAGACATTTATTGAGAGATTATTTTCACCAGAATTGATTATCAGACAATTACTCAATCTAAACGGGAACCAGTTTTGTATTTTTCAGATTTTTTTAAATCACACAGATGTGGAAATCAAGCCCTCCGGATGCGAGGCGTGCACACTAACCTTTGAGCTAACGGGATATTTTGGAGTATATGTACAATATTTTGACTTTGGCCCAAAATCATTAAATAAACGTTTTTTTTGTACCTCCTGTAAAATTTGTTCTATTTTGAGCTACATAAGTTTTTTATTTCATGATAAGTTTCACAGAATTTTTTTAAAATATATTTTTAATGACTGTATTGTAACGTGTTTTACAACTAATAGATTTATTTTGATGATCGATCAAGCAAGTTGATATAATGATCTACTATACTCCCGAGTCCTTTTAATACCAACCGTAACCGCGTTTGTAATAAATTGAATTAATATTCAACTTTTGGTTATTATGGGCTAACGACTTTTATTTATTTACCGTGAATCGTAGAATCCGGTGGAATACTAAAGAAAAGTTTTGGATGCCTAGGTCGCAAAGTATTCCGTGTCTACTACAGTATGACTTGGTTGAGGTCCCCTGATGTACGTGTATGATCTTTAAGGTTATCGAGTAAGATTGTATAAATTAGTTTTCAAGTAAGGAATGTTATTCTGTAGAAAAATTACCATAGCACCGTTTACTTTTCGTAGTAAATTTATGTTATAATATAATTCCACGTTTCATCTCTTAGATTTTTTTATATTTTTAATTTAATGAGTATTCACTAAAATTGGGCCACTGAAATTCAATATAAACTATACAGCTGATCAGTATGTTTTACGACAATCAAATATCAACAGAGAGAGGAAAATTTCTTATATACGTATCCCAAAATTTATATTTAAATTTAAATTGACACCATTAATACAACAATTTGAAAACATTGATCACCTAGCTTTCGTCTTGAATAAAATTCTTCCTGTTGAGGATTTAAGTATACAAAATTAAATAATTGGAAAATCTCCAAATGAAGCTTTCATTAAAAAGATTTTTATAATTAATATTTTTGACTGATGGTGCTTGACGAAAATTGATTCTAAATTCTAAATTATTTAAAACTGGTAAACTTCCAAATGTGAGATAGTAGTAGTATGTTATATGTTCACTCACTGCCCACATAAAATGTAGCCTGAAGATGCCGAAAGACGAAACCCGGGCCGCTAGCAGTGAACTCACATATGGAAGTTTACCAGTTTTAACTAATTTAGATTTTAAAAAGATTTTTTTCTATATTATTGGATTTTTTCTTTCAAATACAACAAATATAAATTTAAATTAAAACAATATATATACCATGTCTGCTCCAAGCGTGGAGTATAAAAATGTACACAAGTATTAAGATTTCCGCTCTGAAGATGGAGTATATAGATCTCTACAGTGGGAAGAGTCGTCTTGATAAAATATTTCTCACGAGAATTGGTTATCAGGAAATTTCTCCACAATTCATTGGGAGTTTGTTCCTATATTTTCGGACCAGAATCCTCCTTATTCTTAATTCTAGTAATGTTATGAGAGTCTTAATTTAATCATTTATGAAATCGATATTATTTTATATTAAACATTAAATTGAAATTTACATTCAATTATTTGATATTTTTACAGCGAAGAATGGGATTTTCCAGTCATTTTGATCATATATATTTTTTTAGCTAGACGTGATTTTTTTTATAATTAAAGTTAAATTTGGTGAAGTTGTTTTGAAAAGCATTGATTTAACATGAATATCCTGGCTTGAAAATACCCCCGATACAAAAGATGAAAATATAATATATTATGACGGTTACAGACTAAGTGAAATTTAATAGAAGGGTAAATAATAATGAAACAATGAGATATCGTATACAACTAAAACCCCAAAGCCTTTGGCTTGAAAGATGGTGTCTTAGCCGTGTATTTAATTAAGAGCTCACAGGCAGCAAGTCCACAGACAACAAAATAATAATAACGCCTAGAGATGCAAAACGCCCCGAAAATCCAGAGACTAATAAAACAAACGACTCGGCTGAATCCGAAACATGATGTTATTGATGGAAGTTTTCAAAGTTGAATATTATCTTTGTCAGCTTTTCTAGTTAAGTTAATGCAAAGATTTAAAATAAGTCATCAAGTTAACTACACACGTTCAACTTCAGATACGAGCCGGGACGTGCAGGGACGCCTATGACAGGGACGTGGCTAATAACCGACACTAAAGTGTTTTTTTATATATATTTTTTTTTACGTAGATTAAACTAAGTATTATAAAATTGAACGTCGACTTGACATTGATAGTTTAAAAATATCAGTAAAAACTCTTTTCATGTAACTGAGTAATAGATCCGTTAACTTGTTACTGATTGACTGACTCCGCAAGGCTCGAAATTTACGCAACGTACGAGTGAAAAAAACCATAAAAGTTATAAAAGTGTAAGCGAGATGGTGAATACACAATCCGATTAATTCAATTAAGATATCCAACATGCGGGTGAGAAAGTATAATTAATTTCAATGTCGTACAAATTACCCTGGAATATATTTTTAATCAAAAACAAGGAAAGTTATGAATTAGATATTGGAATTTTTTTCTATATTTTCATTTCCATTATACGCAGAGTGTATAGATCGTGCCGGTGACTGAGAAGTAAGCGCGTGTTCTTTAGTGTCAGAGGCTACGAGATTGATTCCCAGAACTATTTTTTTCTATCAAGTTAAAGAGGTGTTGATAACCCAAACTTGTAGAACTAGATGCGTTTTTTATTTCCCCAAATAGTATTTTATTTTCAACTTTTATGGTAATTTAAGAATTTTGAATAAACATCATAATAATTTGGAGATACATATCAAATATATATGAAAAAAGGTAAAAATATTTAACTTTATAAAGTAGGTCTTATGGCGTCATATTCTTTCAGTTATTGGAGAGTTTTAGTAATAAAGATCATTACCGGTTCTTTGTTGTGTTAGTATTGAACATTAAGTGAAATTAATACTTCTTCTTTTTATACTTCTTCTTATACCATGTTTGTTCCCAAAGTGCAGCATATGGATCTACACAGTATGAAGATATCCATTCCGAAAGTGGAGTATATGGATCTCCGCATTGTGAAGACGTCTTGACAGATTATTATTCACGAGAATTGTTTGTCAGACAATTGCTCAAAACAATGAGTATCCTGTCCTGTATTTTTGGATTTTTATAAATCCGACAGATGGGGATTCGAAACCGCATTTCCAGAATTGTTAGGCGCGCACGCTACCAACTACACTACCAGGAAAACGGGCAAATTTATATTATTAATAGTGTAAATTTGCTTGAACAAAATAATGCATTCTACGATTTTGATACAAAGCTTGAATTTCATTTTTTCCATTAAATAGATCTACTTTATAACCGAAATCTCTTGATTATTATTATATGGTACAAACTAATCATTTTTTGTTTTTTATTAACTGTTATATGGAATATATGATTGTTAAAACCTGTAGATTATTTAGACAGATTATTTATTGCGAACACTCAAAAGCAGCCATCTAGTATTCATATACTGCATAAACTTTATTTGAAACTTCAAAGTTTGAAGATTTTATTTAACAGAAACTTGAATCAGCAATCTCCAGTTTCAAAAATAATTCGCAAGCGTAACTCTATCCGTTCAGTACTTAGCCCCGGCAAATGTGAGGTAAACATTTTTTAGTCGATGGTCGATCGAAATTTTTTCAGGCGTAGCCCTAACAGTCTGGGCAAGTTTTCACAATGATGATGTGCGCATGGAAGTGACACTCGGATATGACAGCACAAATTTCAAAGGGATACAAATGAAGCGAGATATATTTAAAGGATGACGATGACGCAGGTATCCTCTATTGTTAGATGCACGAGGGTTGGTGGCGGCAGAGGGAGGATTTACTCGTACTGTCTGAAAGGTCCGACGATAAAGGTAACATATATTCTATATTATCAAACATATTTACTGAAGATATCACAATCATGACAGGGAAATTCTATCACAATGGACGACAATATGATAACGTTTATTAAGTTGAATATTAAATAAATTGCGTAATTAATCAGATTTCTTGATAAATTACGTGAACTAGTTTTGGGTATTCTCCCCGGTAGCGTAGTTGGTAGCGTGCGTGCTTAGCAATCTGGGGAATGCAGGTTCGATTCCCCATCTGTCGGATTTTAAGCATCCGAAAGTACCCATTGGGCTAATAGTTGTCTGACAAACAATTCTCATAAAAAATAATCTGTCAAGACGTCTTCACATTGCGGAGAACCATATACTCCGCTTTCAGAGTGGACATCTTCACGCTGTGTTGATCCATATACTCCTTATTCGGAGTATATATCTTCTCACTGTGTAGATCCATATGCTCTACGTTGGGAGTTGGTATAAAAAAAAGTTTTGGCGATTAAATTAACTAACCAAATTAAAGTAACTAAACTGTAAATAATCTAAGTTTAATGTTATAATTCAAGACCCATATTGGAGGACAATTACAATTTAAAATTTGATGTTGAATATAGGGGACCAATAAACACTGATAATCGATTGAAAAATTAGATTTTTTTTGTTAGGAATTTATAAAGCAAATTTTGCATTTTACCATCATTAGGTGATTTGTGCAAAAACGCTAGAATAATATACTGAAGAACTGAATGGAAGATATTTCATGTATTTTTTTATGAATAATACATTTTTATATTACGTAAATCGATTTGTTCAAGACGAACTGTTGAATTGGTAAACGTCCGTGCTTCGCTTCGCATAATTACCGACTCAAATCCCTAAGCCATACGAAGTTATTTTTAATATTCAATTCAATGGAATGAGCGATTCGCTGAAAACCGTTTCTTGTAAATAGCAAAACTTTCGCAATATTTTTTTCGTACTTCACATTGCTGAATCATTAATATGATATATATTTAGAGTATGGTTGAAAAAATGATTGTGGATGTAGATAATAAGTTGTTTAGCAACAAATTTTCGTAAAATTAAATCTTGAATACATCTTTTACTACTCCACGTACAAATAATGAACAGGCGTAATTAAAATTCTACATTTCACTCAGCATTTATAAAACAAAAAATACGATCGAGTTAATATATTTTACAGTATTCATTTTAATTTTATTTGAAATTTTGTGTGGTTTTCATGAAAGTTTTATTCGTAACTGCGTATTTTAAATGTTGATTTATAATTTACGAGGCATTTTAGACATGATGGAAGAACAATATTAAATAAATTCGCAAGAAACAAAACCACTCACACGAATAACATGTTTTATGTTAATACTGTTTTTGGAAATATTGCGAACGTATAAAGTACTTTCATTGAGAATTGGCAGCATTAAAAATTAATTACTAACTTTTATATATTTCTAGAATAAAATTTGACTCTCTCCTTTGTATTTGACCTTATAATAAGAAAGTATCCAAAAAGCTACACTTTGCAATAAGCTGGGTCTCAAAAATGTCCCGAAATAGCAAAATATAATATTTTTTTAAGATCCTTCCGACAAAGTCCGTCAAAATTAAGTTACGACTTATTTTAGGACCTGTTCTCTCCCCTTCCAAAATTAAGACAGGACCCTGGAAAAAACTTTTTTTAGACTTAATACCCCAACTAAATCAGCAGGTTCTTTTTACTGCTTCAAAATTGTATTTGATTTTTGTTGTTATTATATTTTAATATTTGTTTTCAAATATTTTTTTAATTAAAATATTCAAGCAATGTGAAATTAATGAATAAATAAAAGTAGTGTATTTTAAAATGAATTTATCAATTGTATGTTATATTACGCGATCACTCAATAAGCAACATATTTAATTCATTACACAATACCATAGAACGTACCATGGTTATCTGAGGTATCATATTATATTCTGACATAGTGTTTTTTTATGGGACGCATGTAAAAATATGTATATTTCATACATCATCTACTACGAGTTGAAAATGCCCCTAAAAATCTGAAAAAAAATATATGAACTATTTCAGAAAATATTAAGCGCATTAAGATAATACATACTATTTGACTTCAAAGAATAATATGGAAATATATATAAGTGAGTTTTTTTTTTTTAATAATTTTCAAACTTTTTTTATCATGCCCCTTCCGAAAGTGTAGCACCTGTATATCTGTGATATAAAAAAATATTTGATACTTTTTTCGCGAGCATTTGTAATTTTTCTCAATCCATCCGGCATCCAGGATTGCATCTTAAGTCTTATGGTAGCTGTGGGATTTAAACCCACAACTTACGGTGCCGAAGCGCGCCCTAAATTCTTGACTACCGAAGGCTACACTTATCCTTAAACGAGTATAATACAGATTTTTACGGAGCCACGTGATTCGAGTACATGACTAGTATACATGAAATGATGGACATAAAAAAGAGCTTTGTAATTGTTAAGTATATTTATTTAACTCTTACTTACCGGTGATGGATAATTAGTCACCACAATATAAATATTTTATAAAATTTCTTCAAATATACCGATCACAACATCTTCACACTATGATGTGTTCTTGATAAAAAGCCCTAAGATTTCAATGATGCCATTACAAAATAAAAACAATGATCAATATCAGTAGGATTAATTATTTTGTATTAAATTTAGGATCGGCATGTGTGTGTGTGTATCCGATAATTTTATTAAATATGTAACGACTTGATTTGAATGATGTCATTGCATTCAGAAAATATTAACATATTAAAAGAAAAAATAGATTGTGTTCTAAGCGGTATGATACCGTCATCAGTCAGTAAAGGATATTTACCTGGACGTATAATCTCTTTTGTTTTTTCTTTATTTTTCCTCTTATTTCATATTATTTGACTTTAAATACATGAAAAAATGTTTTTTTTAGCTAATTAGAATAAATGATTACGATATAATAATAATAATAAGAACATACATTTTTTATTAAATTTTTGGAAGTCAGTGCCATATCAGTAAGGCGAGAGTTAAAAAATATAACCAAACACACAGAAAATAATAAAATTAATACGAAGAGAAAACAAGCCGAAATGATTTACGAGCGAAATGAAGGAGACATAATACAGATGATAAGGATATGGGTAGGAAATATAGAGATATTAAATTAATTACCAAAAATCATATTTGACGTTTAATATTAAAGACTATAAATGAAGAACACATTTAAGCGTTTTGCGGTGAAACTATAAAAAGCGAATGTAATAAATATTATGAGGCGTCTACGTATTAATTCCGGTCGTCAGATGGAGCAGGTGCGCGCGCCGCGCTTTCAAGTCAGCCGCAAATTTACACCAAGAAAATACATTGCGAATAAAACCGTGTTTCCCAACCGGTGATAATAATAACCATGGCGTGATATCTTTTCATGCTTTATTTCTGTGATTCATTTCGCCCGTGTAATTGCTTTTTTATTTGATTAATGGTCCCGTCTATTGAAATAATTATAAAACTATGATTCCCAAATGTTTTATTTTTCGCAATAAAAACGCAGTTATCATGGTATTATTTTACAAAAGAGCTGTTAAACTTTTA
Organism: Rhyacophila evoluta; assembly: GCA_022683975.1. Lineage (NCBI taxonomy): Eukaryota > Metazoa > Arthropoda > Insecta > Trichoptera > Rhyacophilidae > Rhyacophila > Rhyacophila evoluta. The sequence continues at coordinate 6,877 of JAGVSQ010006721.1, read as the reverse complement.
TACGTGAGATATATATTTTCTTGGAAATAGTAACGCAGTATTTTATATATAAAATTTTCCACGTATTTTGTATATATTTTTAATTTATATTTATTATAGTCGTTTTGATAGTTTGTTTATTTATATATTTACTCTAAGGTGAAGTGTATTAATCTGGAAAGAGTGAAGATATCCACTTTGAAAGTGGAGTATATGGATCTCAGCTTTTCGAAGACATGATTTGACAGATTATTTTTCACGAGGATTGATTATCAGACAATCGATTCACCCAATTGTATAGTCATTATTTTTACGTATTTTTAATATTGATTAAATACAAGTGTGCTTGGTGGAAATTTATTCAAGAACGGTAGAATATAATTAGAACGTTAAGAATTATAATTTTAATAGTCTTGTCACTATTCTGATATCTATGGATCAAAGTTTATTAAACTATAGCATAATGAATCAACGATAATTTTTTCAACATAAACTTTTTATATATTATAGTAATTTTGTGTGGAATATTTTCAATAGAAAAAAAATGATCATCGATATTTTTTCAATGTCTTCTTTTGTTTTAATCTCTCATGTAATATTTGATATTTCCTATTCATAATACGATACAATTTTTCAAAAAAGATGGAACAAGTCTTGTTTCATTTGAAAAAATATTTATTTATTTCTTCTTCTCCAAACCCAAAAGATTTTACAATATTTACCTCATAGACCAATAATTTAATAAAAGAACTAACTACCTTAGAACAATAATTTCTAAAAGCATTATGTTTTATTAATTCATGGCTTAAGTTTTTTTATGATATTTCCTTCTAAATTATTTAAAACGGGTAAACTTTCATATGTTATGGAATATATGGAAGTTTACCAGTTTTAAATAATTTAGAATTTAAAATCAATTTCCATCCGTCACCATCAGTCGAAAATATTAATTAGATATTTACTTCAGTTAAATGAAATAAAACCTGACGCGTTTTTGGTGAATATACAGTTAATTGTTCATTTTTGTTGTAGTTATTGTTCAATTGGCTAAGGCTTTACGCATATGCTAATACGCAAACGGTACTCAAGTTAGACTTTTGTGTACGTAAAACCTTAGTCAAAACTCCTGGGGTATTTCATCATCAGATGTTTCGACCATGAAAGCACTGGGATACTTCTGATTAAAACCAGACGTAAGTAGAGGGCGGGTGGATAGTAAATTTGGTAACTTAAGAATGAGTAGCGATTAAAGATACACTTTGAGAAATATTGAAATAGGTTTAATTATAAATACTTTAACGATTATATTGTGTATTCTGCTTTAAATAAGGCAGTAATTTATTATGTATAAAAACAAAATTATGTCACGGTATTTTGGAGTAAATTTAATAACCTTTGTTGAAATAGTTATCGCTGCGAACATTTATCAATGACAATTCGCGTCACATAAAAACGAAGATGCCATAAATAATTCGCGGAATGACAATGTCAAACGATTTCTATATAACTGTTGGGTTAAATGTTGCGAGAGAAGCTAAAGATTCTTCCTGTAATTCAATTCCGAATGACATTGTGCTCCCACCCATTAGCGGTTAAGTGTTTTTGTATTTGGCTGAGTGCCGCAAACCATTATCGCTCGCTGTCTTTATATTGTACGGGGTTCTCGTTCAATTTTGAAACAATAACTGAAGAGATTTCCACTTCACTATAAGTTCAAGACACATCTTGGAACAAATAATAATTATTACAGCTAAACACCAGCCGAGTTCATCATGAAAATACACTTCAATAATTATATTCACCGTGTATCTACAGGGTACATACGTAACAATCAATTATATTACATATAATAGAAGCATTTTATTTTCCAGGCCAATGTAAAAAATTTCGCGAAATTTGTACAATAGCATGAGTTGTTTGTGTTGTGGTACCTTATTGTTGGAACCAGATGTGCTGTGAGCCCAGTTGATCAAATTCGAGTTTACCAATATGTCACGATAGCAATCATTAGCATCTTCAAAGACATTTTGTCCAATGTTGCCGCCGGTCCAAATGGCGCAGTCACTGTACGAGAGTGTGATAGCCGTTGGTGTATCAATTAAAAATTTTCAGTGCCCCAACAGCGGCTATTCTGTTTATTAATAAATATGCCATGTCCAATTGTGAGTTTTGGGGTAAAATAATTAAATATACTTTTCGTGCCTCATGTTAAGTTTGTTCTGTGTGGGTTACGTTCTTTTTTCTTTCCACAGTTGATATGTATCACTATTTTGGATACAAGAGTTTTGTATGATAGTAGTATTTGTATGATAGTATTATATCTATGCGAATAATATTTCCTATAAAAGTATTTCAATTTGATGGATAACATTTTTACAATTAAAAAGTCAATAAAATTTCAATTTGTCTGAAATACATTGAAAAATACAAATACATTTCTGAACTTTATAAGAAAAAAAACTATTACGTGGAAAAAATCGTGTTATTTTTTTTAAATACATCTATTTTCATGCGTTTAATAATGAGCGTGACATACCGTATGGCATTTTTGGTGAGTTTTCGTTTTCGGATGAATGTTGAATTGATTGAGGGTATATGGCAAAGGAGGCAATTCAGTAAAACGGTAGATTCGTTCACGAGGCAGGCCCTCGCATGTGAAAATAGTTCGAGTTGTTGAGATTGTTTCAGGAGTGAGATGGATCAATCGTGAAGGAATTTATTTTCGCCATACGAAATGTTCCCGTGGATCAAGTTACAGGTAGACAATTCCAAACCATTAAATGGCGTCCCTATCTATTTCCCAAAATGTATATGTCACGAGGTATTTCTTTGTGCTTGGTCCACCACGCGGAACTAATAATTCATCAGCGAATATCGTATATATTCTGTTATAGATACAGAGATCGTTTATTAATTAATACATATCTCAGACGCTATCACTATAACAATACGAATATTATTTATTATGAAACTTGGTTTAGATTACAGAAAATCAATAAATAGTCTTCTTATTAGTAAAAATTATAAATTACATTTTTAAATATAATATAAACTTGTTCCAATATACAAAAATGTATAAGATAACGATTTGAACAAGTATTTTTTGAATAAAATAATCACATAAAATATTTTTCAATAATTATTTTGGTTTTCAATTTTTTTGAAACTATTTTTTTCTACTGCTTTGTATGGTAAATGGTTGTTTTAAGCGAAAAATATTTCTTGTAAATTCTCCTTTATATTTTCGCATAATGGAATAAATTCATTCTGGAAATGCCCCTTCCATATATCGTCGCCAATATTGCAGAAACACGTAACTTCAATTTTTTGGCTTAAGCCGCTTTTTAAAGTATAGTTTTATTTTTGGTAATCTCTTGTATTATTGGAGCATTTCTGCATTAATACATAATTTTTATATGCTTTATAAACATGTGCATTAATACAAAAATATTTCAATGGTACGAGAGATTGTAAAAAATAAAAAAAATACTTTACAAAGTGTCTTAAACTAACAAATAAAGTTGCGTGTTCCTGCAATATTAGCAACTATATTTATATTGATAATAGAAAAGTAAATGGACGTATCTCCAAGTTTAAAAAAATAGTTTTTATTAGATAATCTCAATTTATAAAAATGAATACACGCTCTATCAAAAAGATGTAAATTACGAATTTAAATTTGGCTTTTCAGTTTGAAAAAAGGATAACCTGTGAAATTTGCGACATCCACCCCATCAATTTAATTTGTTTTTCTTAATCAACTTATTAAATTAATATTAAATGAGGCAAATAATACACCAGTCTTGGTATTGATACATTTCAAAATTGTGTGTATTTAATATTTTTACTTTGTGCTAAAATGTTAAAATAAACGTTTTTGTGCCTACTTTAAAATGTATTCTATGCGAGTTACGGTCTTTTGCTTTTGTACGGTCAAATATATCATTTTAGTAGGCTATATGAACTTGGGGTAACCAGAAAAATGTGCGCAAAAAATGCACAGATGACAAATTCGTGTAAAACTATTATACACAATAAATTAAGGACACATGTAAAATTAATCACAAAGAAATATTAGGGCGTTTCAAACTGAACTTATGTAATTAAAGTATAAGTAAATTAATATAATTTATTTTTAACATAGATGTTTTATAAACACTATTTTTTATGTGACGAAGAAATAGATCAAAAGAAACTGTTAAGCATACTGATTTTTTATATATATACAATTCAATCTTGAATGTAATTCAATTTATCATTATGAATAGAGATCGAATAATTCAAATGAATTATGAATTTAGAAACATTATACATCATAGAGTTTTGGGATTAAATTCCAAAGTTACAATATTGTGAAGTTCGAAATGAAAACTTGAGAAATGAGTTTTTGCGTGAATATGAGAAGAAATTGCTTGATTGTGAGCTTTTTTCGGTTTTAAAAAAAATTGAAAAACTTGTGTCAAATAAGAAAAAAATGTTACGCTAAATTTCAGAACCACACAAAACTAAAACTGTGCACGCATAACTTTAAGACATGTCACAAAATGCACGGACTTATTTCAACGTGCTCATTATTTCTTTTCATACCAAGAAAGATAAGTAATTGAAAGCTTCTTCTGTAAAGCACGTATATATCGCAAAGGTGACCAAGTTTTCGAACAGACACGTACAATTTTCACTACTTCTATTTGCAATAACTACCATACGAATAGTACGTACGTGGTATTGATTGTGGCATTCATTCGTCTATTTTGTAACAGAAATTAAAAAACTTATACTTTTCACAGAATATTTAAATAATTATTTACTTATACTTTAAATATAATGGCAAGTTTTACAGAGCTTTACCTTCGTTTCTATTATTCCAAGGTTATTTATTTAACTGGCCCCTCGGTTTCAATGTTTCTTTAGCTTAAAAATATATTGTTATTTTTGGGTCTCGAAGTAAGTTGCAGAGCTTTTAGATTTACCATATTTGATATGGTATTTGTTTGTTTAAATATATTAAAGTTCATTCAAACATTACGTCAGCGGTTTCCAACCTGGGAGGCGTGAATAATTGCCAGGGAAAGGAGTGTTAGTTTATTTTTTTTTCCACAGTCGATATGTAAAGAGTATTTTTGTGTGTGTTTGAAGTACTTTATTATATGAAGATTTGCATACTACATTAAATATTTTTATTAATATATTAACGACGTTTCATATCAATCAACACACATATGAATTGATTTTTTTAAAATGACTTACTTTAATACGTTTCATATTAAAATAGTTAAACAAGCATCATGATAAAATCAATATCGTATTGTTTTTAGATGTATTATGACATCCAATCGTATATGTCATATGTCAAGGACGTAATGGTGCGGCAAAGTATATTGAAAACTTTCTATTGTGTCAGAAATGATGGAAATTTCACCCTTCTTTGAAAATTATTTGAATAATGAAAAAAAATCCAAAGTTTCACTAAACTTTCGAAACACAGCGGTAGCTCGCTGAAGATTTCTAGTGACAAAAAAATATGTACGGTAAGCTTTGTAATCGTATGGGACAGTAACATATGATAAACAATTTTATATTTGGCCTACGAAAAGTAAGTATTTTTTTAGAAGTTGTTACAAAAATAGATTTGTCAAAAACGTGAAAATTTTGGCTTTATGTCATCACGAAAATATAAACACATCCGATGTTATGGTAAAATTTGCTGTTATTATCTAAGCTTTTAAGTATACATAATTACTTTAAAAATGCGAGCTTTTTATTGACGGTTTCCGTTTTGAATGCGAATCACACAGATCTTTACAATTTGAAGACTAATCTTTACATATTGTTTATTATTATTTTAATATTCAATATCTGCCGATTGTTGAATGCACGGGTGTCTTTGAATTTTATAAAACACTTTATGCATTTGGAGGATTTAAGCCCGTAGTTTCTAGCTTTGAAACGCGACTGCTTATCAAAAGATCACTAATAAGATTATAATAAGCCCGAGTTCTAATAAACATTCAATAAAATCAAGCAAAGAAATTCAATATGTGTATTACGGTTACTAGTAAATGTGCCATACATCCATCCACTTTTTTACACCCGGTCTTAATCGGGCGTACTCCAAATCTCTGATATCAAGAAACGATCTAATTTATTTTACGAGAGAATGTCCTGAGAGTAAATATAAATTGTCCAATACTCAGATTGCTGCATATTATTGTATGATGACCACTTTAGAAATGTGCTGCGGATGCCTTGGGGAAACGCAAATATTACAAGTCATAAAAAATCATCGACTGGTTTAAGTATAAACCATAGAAACACTAAAAAATAATTAACTGTAAAAGTAGTTAAAGAATTGTTAAATTTGTTGCAATGGACGTAGAAGTAAATGCTTTGTTTTACGTCCAAGAAGAATTACAAGTTCATAACAGTAAAAATACGGTAATTTGATCGATATGTACTAAAAGGTTTCATATTTTCCGGGAAAGCCGAAGGTAACGCAAATAAAACAATGTACGCTGGAGCTTAAAAGCATTTTTATTGAATTTGTCAATACAGAGAGTAATAATTCAATTGGGCAAATGTAATACCCGGTTTTGTTGTATTAGAGCTTTTTGGAACAGTAAAGCATCATTATGACAATATCACTTTAAATTTATGTACTCACGGAAGACGTATGTGATTTCTTTTGGATCCATTTTATGGATTTTCTTCTAACAAGAGCTTTATGCTGAGATTACGAATATTAAAGTTTAAAATGAATTCCTGGAATTTTAACAATAATAAAGACTTGTTTCTTTTATTTTATATCTATAATATTTATCTTCAACATATAAACAAATAGAACCATAAATTATTTAAAACTGGTAAACTTCCATAAGTGAGATCACTGTTAGCGACCCGG
>JAGVSQ010006720.1:0-16036 GCA_022683975.1 Rhyacophila evoluta | reverse complement strand
ATTTAAAATCAATTTCCATCAAGCACCATCAGTCGAAAATATTAATTACAAAATAAATCTGATAACTGATTTGTTTGAACTTAAAGGAAACTCTTATATTTGGAATTAATAATAAACCCATGCCAGATTATTAAACACATATAATCTGTGCTGTGTATTTGGGTGAAGGCTTCTTCATTTTTAACCATTAGCCTTTTTATAAAACTGCACATCAATATCTTGTTACTGTTTGTTTTACCAGAAAGTAAAAAGACCAAATTGTATCACAATGATTTTGAGTGGAATGCAGATACTATGATATGATAGATGCAGGTATTTATTTATCTGTAATTTTATCATATTTTCTATTTATTTTACAAGCTCGTACTATTAACGGTTGAGTTATATTACTTTGCTTTAATTAACCTGTGAATATGCGAGCGTCATTTGTATGAATTCGTAATGAATCTGAGTATCTAAACAGGTAATGTATTTCTTATAAATAGAGCAAATTATAAATTAATTATTAAATTATAAATGTGTCTTTATAAATCTATCAACTATATTACTATAGTATATTTATGTAAAACATTTCAAGACAGGATATAGAAATAAACAATCTGTATGTCATATGGAATACATTTATTAATCAGTACTGTTTTGATGTCGCATACATTCAATATATTAAACAGTCAACGCGATACTAGTTAGAAAATATTTATCAGTCAGCCACAACTAAAAGTTCAAAAATCTACCATTTATCTTACAATACATACGTTGCCAGTATTGCAGGAACATATATCTTGATTTTTTGGTTTAAGCCACTTTGTAAAGTATAGTTTAATTTATTCCAATCTCTTGAATCACTCACATTTTTGTACTAACACATAATTTTCACACGTCTCATAAATGTATGTACTAATGTAAAAATGTGCCAACGAGATAGCAAAAAATTAAACTATGCTATATACGTGTTCTTGCAATATTGGCAATGATATACTGCGTTATTATGCCTTCGTCAATATAACTCTTACTTTAGAAAAAATATAAATATAGTGAAAATTAAAGAATCGATTATCATTTAACTTTTCATTTTGGATGTTGAAACAATAAGTGTAATCAAATATTGAATACTGCGGGTCGACTGTTGTCTCTTTTCCCTTCCACCCAATGGTTGTCCAAACGATTTATTTGCATAATGCGACTCAATTGTTGAAGCAGTCGAAAGTTTTCTTTTTGAATAGAATCTTTCCTTTCTTCCTCCCACAACTTCTTTTTCAACTTGGCTGTAACATGATGTCTATTGGACGGTGGCTCATTATCAATAGCTGGAGAAGCAAACTTCACCTATGTGTGTAGGAGCATTCATATTTCATTAGTAATAGAATTATTAGAATATGGTTACATGAAACGAATTTTTTGAAACTGTATGTCTACATGCATACATTTATTTATGAATAGAAAGTAAGTAAGACTACAAAGTTTTATGAGACTGGATATAACTAAACATAAATTTTATTTAAATCCCAGTAAAAAACACAAAATTTACCTTTTTCCGGTGATCATTATACCGTCGTATTTCAAATGGTTTTACAAATATTTCAATTTTGGACATTTCCCTGTTTCACTAAATTTTGTTGAATCAATAATGTTAATTGTTAAGCAATATTATAACATGCATTGTTAGGTGCCGTGTAAAGAAAACATTGAAAATTTTAAATGATTTTTCTACATCTAGTAAAAATTCATTATTGCTTTTAAATATTATTTGATAATTAGCAGATCAATTTTTAAAACTGTAACAACATTGCAAATTTTAAAATAATATACAAATATTTCAAATAAGAGCCTTGATTCTTAAACAGTATCAATTTTTATCTTATTAAAATACAAAATTTATTGACTCAAGCATATTTTATTATGAATGTGTACTTAATAAATAAATTACTATAAAGTATCCTTAGCGAAAAAAAATCCTTTCCGCATGTATAATCGCATTTTAGGATATATTACTTCAAGTATGGCGACTTTGGATTGATAACATGCTGTCGTAAATATCTGGATATCCCTAACCTCTAAATTTGAATGTTCGATGCTGGTTTGTGTCTTGTGTTGACGCGTTTTTATGTGATTGAATTATCTCGATTTCTTAAAAATATTTGTGACAATTTTATACAATGGTAAAACTGAGAGAAATTTCTAAAGTAAATTCTATTTCAAAAGTTAAATCCAAAAAGAAACTTTCGAAGAAATCTAAAGTTTCTCTTAAAGCACCAGAAGACGAAATTTCATTATCTGACGCAATGGATCCATCTGGGACTGACGAAGATACTGAAAGTGAAGTTATTTCTTCTCAGTCAAATGGCATGTCAAAGAAAAAACACAATGCATCAATTGATGATGCCGAGGGTACGTATTATTTCACAGTAACCTCTGAAGACGTCACTTGCTATCTTCGTTTGTCAAAATCTGCAGTTCTTGTGTGTGACAGTGACAGCATTTGTGTGACGAAAACAATTAGCTTTAAAATGGTTTTTATGGTTATGAATTTTAGTAGTACTTGTTAATTCAGTCCGTTTTTGCTTACTATGTCAACGGTAGTTTTGTATTGTCATATATAGCATGGGTGGCCAACATGTCGATCGATCGAATGCACCTTATACTGAAACACAGTGTATAAACAACATAGTATGCATTTCACACCCCTTCTTCCCCCTTAGACTACGCCTATGACAACAAGTCGATCGCGACTCACTTTTAAGATAAAAAGTAGATCTTATATACAGAAAAGTGGGTCACCCCTGATATATAGCATCCACCCGCTAGACCACTGCTCCCAATTAATTAAGCCAAACATTTCTCGCATCATGTGTCATTATTAACAATAATGTATTGCATATTTCTTATATATTAGTAAATACCATCATGTGTAAAAAAATGTTTTCAGATTCTGAAGATGAGCTCGATCCAAATGCACATGCACAATCTCTTGCCAAACTGAAAGAAACAGATCCTGAATTCTATGCGTTTTTGGAAGAAAATGATCAAAAATTACTCAACTTTCAAGTGGACTCAGATGTATCAGATGAAGAAAATAAAGAGGATAGTGAAAAGATTGATAATGGTGATGATTTGCACAAACCGGATTCAACTTTACATGAAGGAAGTGATGAGAGTGATTTTGAAGTAAGTATAAAAACTATTTGTTAATATAATGCTCACTGTATAATAGATAACAATTGACCAGACAATAATATATGTCGTATTACACTGCCACATTATTGAGTAATGTGAAAAATCAAAGAAATGTTTGTACTTAAATTTTTTTTACACAATACCATGTTTTTATAGGATGCAGAGACCACCCGATCAGGACGAAAAATTACCTTGAAAATGGTCAAAGATTGGCAAAAAGCCTTACAATCAGAAGGAAAGATGGAGCTATCCACAATATCTACGGTGGTGAAAGCATTTCATGCTGCTTTGCTTACAGTTTGTTCTGTAGAGTCGGATGAAGAAAATATGTTTAAAGTTGAAGGTAACTGTCATCTATTTATTTCGCAGTAAATATCTTCGCTTGAACTTGAATGAGTTGCCTGAATTTACTACAGACAATTGCGATCAAGAACTGTTTAGACATTGCTGTATGTGCCATTATAGAGTATATATATAAGTAGTCATTTTCTAGATGCTGTCGGATGCATTTATATCAACTCATTAAATTACTGTTTGTTTTTAATACATTAATATACATTGAATTGGTTTTTTCATCTCAGATTATTGAAAATGAGCTATAATTCTATATAATCTTAAATACATATTATTCTTTTCAGGCTCGGGAGTTTTCAATGCTGTTGTTCAAATGTGCGTGTTGTACCTACAGCCAGCTTTGAAAAAAATTCTACGTTTGCAAAAGTCAAATAAAGATCCACAGAAATGTAAAAGATGGGTTAAGGTTAAAGGCATTTTAAAATCATACTTTATCGACCTTTTCAAACTTCTCGGTGGAATCACATCGACAAATATCCTTAATATTTTACTGAAACATCTCCATCAGATGTCTGTCTTTCTTGGATGTTTCCCAATTCTTGCCAAAGTTTTATTTAAACGATTAACAATTCTTTGGAGTACATCTGAAGAGACAGTCAGAGTATTGGCTTTTTTGTGTATTTTACGTGTCACACGAAATAACCAACCAGTCTTATTGGAGAATGTTCTCAAAATGATGTACATGACATATGTAAAAAATAGTAAATTTGTCAGTCCAGGAACCTGGCCATCAATCAGTTTCATGAGAAGGTCGTTAGTTGAAATGTTTGCTCTCGATTTGAACGTCTCTTACCAACATGTGTTTCTATACATCAGGCAATTGGCAATTCATCTACGGAATGCTATTATTCTACATAAAAAGGAAAATATCCAGGCTGTTTATAATTGGCAATTTGTTAATTCCATGCAACTTTGGGCTGAATTACTTACTCTCACTAAAGCGAAACCACAGCTGCAATCATTGGTGTATCCCTTAGTTATGATTGTCACAAACACTATCAAGTTGATTCCGACCGCACAGTATTTCCCGTTAAGATTTCACTGCATACAGATTTTGATAAATCTATCGAAGGATTCAGAGATATTTATTCCGATTCTACCTTTCATACTTGAGGTGAGAAATTCAAATATTTAATCTATATTATTTTTTCTGTCTTGCTTTGTAGAACGTAAGAGTGATATCATTTTAGGTAAATTTTTGCCTACAATTATTTAACTGTTATAAAATGGAATTTTATTATTTGATTTGACTTTGCGGGTATTCAGTCAGTTAACATGCGTGCTTTGGTACTTTAAGTTACAGGTTGGAATACCTACATAAGGCCTTAAAAATAAAATAGAAAGTGCAGCACTGGATACCCAATGGCTTCAATGATTGCCTTGCAACCAATTCTATTATATAGAGAAACTGAATCTTCACATTGTTGAGATTGATTTGTTTCTTTTGGACCAGATATAGTTTTTAAAAAATGTCACACTTTTAATGTTGATCATGATTTATATAAATCATTAAGTTTTATATGATTTATATTATTTATACATTATATATAGTAATACACTAATAGTCAAGAAATTAGCGTGCACGCTTTGTAGTCTGAGTCGGAGGAAAAGACAAAAATGCAGGACTTGGTGCCTTATGGGTTAAGGAATTGGCTTACAACCAAAAATTTTACAGTGTAGAAGACCCATATACTTCATTTCCAGTGTATCCGCACACTGTTGAGATCCATAATAAAAAGTGTAACTGAAAACTTAAGTTACCATTTTGCAGGTGATTTTTAACACTAAATTGGCTTAGAATCAGTGAACATCGCTGATTGCTGACATTGATAAAAAAATCATTTTCAGGTTCTTTCTACATATGACTTTGGAAAGAAACATAAAAAGGTTTCTATGAAACCAATGGCATTTTCATGTATTTTAAGACTTTCAAAGTCCCAGCTTAGCGAGAATGGATTTAAAGATGCCGTAATAGACAATGTTTATGCTCTCTTATTGGAAACACTCAGCATATATTCACATACAATATCGTTCCCAGATATGGTGATCCCTTGTTTATTACAAGTGAGTTTTATTTTTTTACTCATGTATTTTTTAATAGTATAATCATATCACTAGAATCAACTTTATCTAAAAAAAAGATTTTTTTTTGCTACTTCAATACCAAAATGTTTTCCATTTATAAGATACTCCCTTTTCAAATATATTTGGATATGTTTTTTAATTTTTAATGAATCAGAAAATTACTAGACGCTTATTTGCATTAAATCGATAGCTTGAAGATTTTGAAAATATAGTGAACCTCTCACCTCAGTAACCTTGCATGAAGAATATATAAAACAAAATTTTAAAAATTACCACCCTTTTTGATTTTTTTTTCACATGAAACCTATTTTTACAGATGAAACAATTCCTGAAGAATTGTTCTGTGGCTAACTATTGCAGAAAAATTCGACAAATAGTGGAGAAAATAGAAGAAAATGTTAAATTTATTGAAACTGAAAGGAAAAAAATATCATTCCAATTAAGTGATATCAAACTGATTAACGCATGGGAAACAACTATTAAAAACAATGGCACCCCTATGCAGATGTACTATGATAATTGGAACAAATTGAATACAATTCAAAAAAGAAAACGTGCAACTAAAAATGATGATCTGTCAGATAAGTTACCGTCGATTAAGCGGATTAAGAAATACTCTGATGTACCCAAGCCTGAGGATGATGGCCCTGTTAATCTGTTCCCATCAGATAGTGAAGATGACACCAATGTAGAAGTGAAGCCTGTTGCTAAGAAAACTAAAAAGAAGGGTAACAAGAAAGAAAAATTGATTCAAAATACAGTTATTGATGGTGAAGAAACTAACGACACTAAAGTTGACATCGTTGAAGATTTTAATTTATCGGAATGGTAGGTTTGAAATCAAAAAATCAGTATGCTTGACTGAAAAAATGCTGATGTATACTTTTTATTTCAATAAAAACATATGACCAGATAACCCGTATTGTTTTCATTAAAAATAGCTTTCATTAGGTGAGATACCGTATTTTTATTTATTTATTATACATACCATGGTATGCTGTGAAGTAAATCAAAATGTGAGTGAAGCTTTCTTTGTCTTGTTTTGGATTGGAGATCCAATGCTTGATTTTGTTTGTTGTAAGTAGACACGGTTGAACGAAATAAAATTCTGTTTAACCTTCGTATGAAAAGCATAGAAAATTACTAGTGCTCCAAAGGACAAGCTGGATTAAAAAAGATTTATTTCAGTTGCCGTATGATTGATGCTAAAATTACCCCAATACTAGTGTTACAGTTCAAACCGGCTATCCTTATTAGATAATTATATAAAATCATGCATTTTGTAAAACTATAGCAAATTATCAATTTCAGGGAATGTGGCATTAAAAAGAATTAATTCAAAGTAATAAATTATATTATCATAAGTCGACATTGATCATACCATTTAAAATTGCATGCGTACATCCTTACATTTGTAAATTATAGGCGATTACATATATTAATTTCCACATTTCGTATTGAGCAAAATACAATAATGAAGCATTGACAATTACAGGCCGATAAGAGACCCACATGGGAAATACATACTTCTGTGTTAACAATTTTAGTACAAAATTAAAAATTCTATCCTCACGATAATTATTTATCTTCACTATATATTTCCTCTTTTAGCTATCTTTCCATTTAAATTTGTGCTTAAGTTAGTCCTCCATAGGTGTCTTTGTCTTCTCTTATGTCTTAATTTAGATCATCGTATTACCGTTTTTTTTTTTTAATTTGGTATCTTTATGAATGACATACATTTATTCACAGAAATCTGTTTTCATCCTTAAAGTTAAACACTATTTTAGCATACTTTAAATTCTAACATGCATCATCTTCCGTAAAATAAAAAAAAACTTAAAAAAACGCGATCTGGCTTACTTTTGTAAAATGAAAATCCAGCACTTATATTTTACACAACTGTTTCTTTACAGTATGATATTTAAAAAATCAAAATATACATGCATTTCTACTTTAAATATTGCTCACAAAATTAAAAATAAGAAGCATAATTTCTAACAATAACTTAGGTGTATATATAACTTAGTGAGCGTTTAAAATTAAAAATAATGCTTTTCAAAGTAGCGTATACACCAAACTTATCTTCGAGCTTTGAGAGTTACCTCAATTTTAAATTAAACATACGATGGATTGGACTACACAACAAAATTCAGTCTAATTAAAAATCATATTTGCCATAAAGTACTAACTAAGTGGATTGCTAAACTAAGAAAAAAAATAAATTGTCAAAATCGTGAAATATTATTGTATATATGTGTGGTGTCCGTTACATAGTATGTTGATTGTGATATTATCACTCAATAGAGTATTTTTTACCTTCACTTTAATTTTTATATACAGCAACTGTAGATGTTAACACTTATTATTGCAAAGCAAAAACAAGACTTCACTATTGGATTATGATTAAGTCAATAATGCTGCTTGGTGAAAACATACGATTTTCAAAAGGTTTCTTCCGTTTAACATTAACTGAGCGGCAGGATTAGCTGTGAGTTATCTTTTGCAATAATTATTGTATTAGACCATTGAATTATTCAATTCACAGAAGAAAATTCTGTCACATTCAATTGTTTCTAATATTCTTATTGAAAATTTTGAATGGTCTACCATTACTATACTATAAATTATCTGTCAAAGTGGTTGTCATCCACTAACCGTGCCAACACATGCAGTGATATGTTCAGGAAAGATATTATAATCGTTGAATATTCATTTACAATAATTCAATTCAAGCTATTTTGAATTAATCAGTACATCAAGTCAGCAGAATATAATATTTTTGTTATTTGAGTCAAGTTACAAAAAGCACTCTGGATTCACGACCAACAGTAAAGGTAACGTTTAACATTTGAAATTAAGTTAGCTAAACTAAAATTCAAATGCTAAATGTTACATTTACCGTGGGTCATAAATCCAGAGTCCTTTTTGCAACTCACCAACCCATTTATCTCCAGCCAAGTAGTTGGCTTCTTGGTTATGGCTTGGTGGTTGTGGCTTCACCAGTCATCTTATATTGAAGTTAAAATTAGCATGACATATTCATGTCCGTAGATAAAAATTATCATTATTTTTAGATGAATTGTTTATAGTTATAAATAAAAAACAGGTATATTTAGAAAACATTATCATATTCGAATAGCTACTGAAGAACGAGCCGAAAGCAGTGAAAATTTTATTGCACTGACTTGCTAATACAATATTATATTTGCAAAGAAAGTGCCAACAAAATTAAGATTCATAGTATGTACCTAAACTGTATTTGGTAAATTCATGTAAAAAATACGAATCGCTTATATTATTATTCAAATGTATATTTAATTCCTACCTGATTTTGGACGTATGTAACCTATATTTTACTAGCTGTATTTATGTAGGAGGACAACCCATAACAAGCATTGTGGTAATAGATACATGTTCATAAATTAGCTTGGGTCCATAATACGAATGGATATGGTTTATGAAGAGGTAAAATATCAAATTGAATTTCTTAAGCATGTTGATACATTGATAAGCACATACCTACTTACTGGTCGAATAGACAAAATAAAATACATTAATTAGGTTGTGACTAGTTAAAATAATAAGATGCCAAATAAAAAATATATTACTTTCACTAAAAACTAAAAAAGAAATGTATATCGTTGATATACATGATGCATTTCTACAATCTATATAGAATATCATTACTTTTAATGCTAAACGATGCAATCATAAAACTTAATTACTATTTAGATTCAAATAAAATCTGTAAATTAACTCTTGAGTATCGGCAATAAAATGGTAGAAAATTTAACCCAGCAATAATAAAAAAAAACGGTCATAGACCTCGCTTATGGCAAGAATATTTCTAAAAAAAAAGCGAAATGTTGACAATGCTAATTAGAAACATTGTGATATTTTCAGCCTAAAAAATTTAAAAATTGACTTACAATGGTACCTAAATTTCATTGCCGAGATAAATTCCATTGGACAAGTAGGTCGACAAATTGACATTTAATTTCATAATTTGCTGCACAAAACTAATTTAAGCAAAACATCTATTAAAAGTTGGCAATAAATAAAAAGATTACTAAGATTTTTGCTTCCATACCAGTAAAACAGTAGGTTTACATAAATGCATGGTATAGATTATATTGTAAAGTGACTTAATAAGGATATCTCCAAACGATATATAATATAAAAGCTCAATAAATGTATTGAAAATCAATAAACTTCAAAATGGTCTGAAATAATCTTTTACATAAAAACAGAGGACATAAATAGAATGTATTACAAATGATTGATGATAAAAAAACACAATATTATTACAACTGAACATTTTTTGAAATAAAATGTTGTCTCCATACATTTTTGATACAATTGTTAAAATGTGGAAAATTAATCTGAAGTCATTAATAATACTCAAGTAGGCATAGAATGGGTGTCTCTATTCCTGATGTTATTCACTATTAATTATAGCTGATTATAGTATATATCTTAATACTTCATGTATAAAATATTCCTTGAAATCTGGTAGAAAAAAAATTATACCATGATTACGTAAGGCGTAGTTACGAAGTGTTTCATTTTATAATGCAGAGTAATGAGTTAATTTAATGATAAATGGCTTCAAGCAGAATGGTAAAATTTCTATAGACATTTTTAAACATTTAAAAATGCCACCAGAATCCAAATTTTTTTTTTTTTTTGAATACTGTGAATTATTTTTTTGATCAGAAAATAATTTTAAAAAATACTTGCGACATTTCGAGGCAAACATGGAAGAGGAAACCCACAACATATTTCGATGACTGCGAGATTTTTGTTCTAAATCCAAAGATGCAAGACTGGATGCCCAACGGATTGAGCAATTGACTGACAACCAATTTATGTGAGAAAGAAACTTTACAATGTGGTCATCTTCACACTGTTGAGATAAATATTCTCCACTTTTGGAGCCAACATGGTACAAAAAGTTTTTCTGCAAATCATTATGGCAGTTAATTTCAGTTCATACACTAAAAGGAAATTTATGAAGTAAGTGAAAAATAATAATTGAAAGTAAGCTGTGAAATCTCATCATAAAATATGGTAGAAATTTTAACACATAAATAACAGTTCTCGCATCATTTCATTCTTTTGGAACTTGTTGCCAAAAAGCTAAGTTTAAATAACTCAATGAAGTCACAGAAATGTTGCCATAAGTTAAAGGTTATTCTTCTACAATAATAATTTTGTAATATTGTGAGAAAAATAAATTAATAGCTATTCCAAGATATTGCAAACCTTCTTGCTTGACTTAAGTATCAGATCACATTTAAATGCATTTTGTTAAATATTTTTCACTACTAATTAATACACATAACACTTTACAAGATTCAACTACACTAATAAAGGTTATCAGATAAAGTTTGCTAAATTTTACTATATTACTTATCTGACCTGTCCAATATAACATACTGTCAACAATAATTGGTAATAAGTAATTATCAAATATAATGCATTTTAGAAGCAGAATTTCCAGCAAGCATCGTGTCTCTAAAACCAAAATTTTTTTGAAGGTGCATACTAGAAATCACATTTTTTATTCATATGGGTTACACATGGAAAGTAGTACAATAAAGGAGATGTAGTATATCTTAGCTAATCTAATAAATAGTATATGGTTGTATATCTGTTATCATTGTTGTATATAAAATTATAGATACTCAAAATCAAAAAAGTAGTCACCCAAAACCATCCTCACCAGAAAACAATTTATAAAAAAATCTGATAAAGCATATAGGTATATATAAATTTTACAAAATTAAAAAGAGAAAAGTTTATGTATAACAGAGAAAGATAACTTTTAGCCTGTTTTATTACTATTGTAAATAACAAAACTAATCAGATTATTCAACACATACACGACTTATGTTAAGAAGATTTTGCTCATACTAAACATTACATTAATTTGATGTTCATAAAATAACCAACATTCACCATTACATTGATTTCATAGCTTTTGCAGTATCAATATAGTCAGTGTATGAATGCACTTTACAGCATTATGGAATGATTTTAGTATTCCTAAACATGTATTACCATTTGCATTGGAGTCAAGTAATAAGTAAATTACTCAGGCTCCAACCAATTACATATCTGCGAGTATTTTACCAAATAAATCATAAAATATAATGATAATTTACAGTAAAATGTGTAATCACAAAGTTTTTTCGTTCAGCTAATTAATCCATACACATGAATATCATGATTAACTGGCTCATATCAAATTGGATGAAATTGTTTTCCCACATGTTTTTGAGTATATGATTCAGCATAAATATCCAAGACCAAAAGTTACCAGAAATTATTGGGACACATGATGGATAAAAATTTAAATTGGAGTATCCACAGTGCCATCTAACGAATTGAATGATAATCAATAAAAAATTCACTGCCGTTATCCAACATCAATCAATAGTATGTATACAAATTCTGAAAAAGTCGTATGTTTTATGGTATCCCATATCTGTCAAAATTTACATAATCATCAACTGGAGAACAGCCAACTCTATATAGCATTAAGCAGTCTACCTCAATAATAAGTCATTCTAAATCAATTTAGATGTTTCAATAAATAAGAGACATGTGAAGTTTCGTGTTTATTTTGTTTTTTAAGATTTAATTTGAGACATACATATGTTTTATGATTAGAAATAAACCAATTTGGTAGGACAGAAAAAACTAATGGACTTATTAAATATTTAGTGACTTGGTAAATTAATTGAATTAAATTCAACTGTTGGCTGAAATACAAATTAGCATGATGCAAATTGTTATGAAACCAGCCTGGACTGTTTTTGTCTCAACATTTTTTATTGAGCACTTCAGAAGGCTTTCATCCAGCAGTGAAGTGACAGCAGCGCTATCTCCAAAAGAAAGTATGTGTCCTCTTCAGAAAGATCCGATCCCACTAAATACTTCCAGTGTGGTTGGTGTTTATCACTTCACATTACCTGGGCTAATATTAATTACACACTATAATATTATGATCTGATGTAGATCCAAACCGAATCGCATCATTGGCATGGATCAACCACCAGCACAAGCTTTATTACAATATTAAGTAAAAAGATTAATCATATGTATTATTAAGATTGAAGCCCTTATGAGTCTTTGGTTATTTTAACAATAGAATATGTGTTACCGATATATTTTCCAAAACAACTTTAATACATAATATTATCGTAGTTTGATGACAATATTTGAATACAAAAACGATTCGTGAACTTCTATAGCTAGATGACTTTAAATAATAGAATATTTTGATTTAGTGATATTGTTCTAGTTTTCTCAATTGTTGTAATTAATCAATTGTTATACTTAAATAGAATATTTTATAAAATAGTTTAGCACGCGTTATTATTAGGCAGTGGCCTCACTAGATACAGTTTCTCGCCCTGTTTGTTGGTGTAGATGGGAGCACGTTGATAATGCGCTACTAGCTGTTCCAAAGCGTGGAATTTCCTTTGACCAATACAGTAGAGCGATCCCTCTACATGAACACGGAAGTGTTTGTTTCGGCCGGGTGCTTTAAGTGATACTGAATAATCACCCATCTAGAAAATATAAACAGAAATCAATACATAGGTTACACCAATTCTCAAGATTTAGATTTAATTTCAATAATTTTTTTATAATAAGTATTATATTATATAATGCAGGCAGGACGTGGGTGCCTAGTGGGGTGAGCATGTAAATACATCATCACATTGTGGAGATGGCTATACTCTGTACGCCTCAGAGTGGATGTGGGTAAAAAAGAAACAAGTTCAATTAATTGGTGCACAGCGGAGTTCAGGAAAGCAATAATGTAGTTCGTTCTCCAGATACAGACGTTGCCGAAAAATTCTTTATTTTTTAAAACTATTTTCACTCCACTACAGAAGATATAAACTGCTATAATGTGAAGGTATATTAACAGATTATTTCATCAAAAATCAGTATACACATTTTAATAAAGCTGAGATTTCAAAATGTCATCATAAATTGGATTATGAATGTAACATCAGTTTCAATAAAATGCAAATGACTCACGTTTGTCTCACTGTCTCTAATAAGAAAGTCTCCATCGTGGCCATGCTGATTGAGTAAGGCATCGCACTGAGTGCGCGTGATGGGTCCGTAGTACCACGGTTTGCCTTTCAAGTTGCTACCCCCGGAAGGCAGAGTACCACCCGTTGATCGACACATAGACTGTGTCATACTACCACCGCTTTGATTTCCATCTCCAGACCCTTCACTGCAAAATAAATCAACGTGTTGATAGATATAAATCAAGCTCAATTTTATAGTATTTAATATAATCAATTTTGATTGCCGAATTACTAAAATTTCACACATACATGGAATTATGAATTGGATTGTGCCCATTTTATAAAGTGAAATGTGGAGAAAATCATTAGAGAAAGTTAGGACTCTCTCTGAATTGTCAGATTCCTGATGCTAATAAAATTTTTGAATCAATTTATACACTAGCTACCAATTTCTAGCAACACCCTCCTCACTCGCCTATTTGGTGATAAGTTTTGTGTGTATTTTATCTTAAATATACGAGATACAATCAGTCTCAATTTCAAATTCCTAGGGAATTCTTATCTTTTTTTAAGAATGACTATTTCTTTTCATTTCATTGTTGAAAAACTTCACTTTTACTTATTATGGTATAAGTAAGAACGGTAATATCTAAGTCTGTAGATCCTACTGTAACAAGCTTTACTATTTCTAGATATGGCCAAATCTTAATTCATCTACTATTTAGTCTTAAAATCTTAATTCATCTACTATCTAAAATTTCCAGAACACTTTCTGAATTATCTGGAACATTAGTATTTTTTCATAAGTGTTTTGATTACATAATATAATTCACATAATGACATAATAACATAAAATGAAATCAATATATTTGCATACTTGTATGGTTGGGTGAGATACTCGGAGAGTTCTTGAAGATAATTGCGTGGAACTAGGCCTACATGACCCTGCCCATTGCGCGCACGGTACCATTCAGGATCAGCTGCCGGTCTTTCTACTATTTCTAAACGATCTCCCTTCTCAAAGGATAGCTCTTGCTCATTTGAAGCCGAAAATGAATACAACGCAACCTTTAAAGACAGATTATATTTTAATCTATTAAGCAGTAAATGTACATTTATTTATAGTATGCTATTATAATGACTATATATGAATCTACCATATATATTGAAAAATACAATGTTAAAATACAGAATGATAAAGGTATTTGTCAAGATTTGTCTTCGCTTTGTGAATTATCCATATCCTCTATTTCTGGAATGAACATCTTTAAGTCATGGAGATGCATATACTCCACTTTCAAGGTAGATGCAGATGAAAAAATCTAATTATTCAAGAGAATATTTCAAGTAGGTTAAACCTGCGCAGAAAAACACCTTGTCTTATAAATCTAAGAATGATTGGACATTGATGGGTCCAGTGAATCCTCAAAATATTAATGCTCATTTAACCGCACTTGCTGTTTATCCACTATGTTGTATAGACAGACTTCTCAGAGCTCTAATACCGAAAGCTGATATAAATTTTTAATATGGAATTTGATCACTCACAACGATATCTAACACGTTCTCTGCCATTGCATAGGTATGGACAGTGTCATCCGCATCCCCTTCTTCACTTGTATAATTAGAAGGAAACCTGCAAAATTAATTAAAACAGTCATTTCAAATGTATTACATGTTATAATACTGTATACAAATAACTTTCACTGAGTGGCAACCGGTTCTCGGTAACAATGTGCGTTAATATGCAAGTGCAGATAAGTAAAAATGGTATTATGTTCTTTTATATTTAATGTACTCCAGTACACCATTGAATACACTATGTGCACGTATCTACTATACACATTCAATATACAGCATTTATGTGGATGAATCTGAGGTGTAGATGTTTTGACAATGTTATCATTAAATCAAAGTTCCACCAATGTCCTACCAGCCAGATTGTCCTTGGGACTGCCCTCTCCACCAGCCATCATTGCTTTTCTCCAGGATCAGGATGCGGGTTCCTTTAGTAAGGGACAGCTCATCAGGTTGCTGGGCTTGATAGTTGTACTTGACAACAGCTGTCCCAATAGCCTCCGAGGGTTCAGGGGGAGGGCGACGAGGACCACCTCCTGGGGAGCCCCCTCCCCGTGTTGGCGATCCGCTCATTGGTACACTTTTTGATCCTGATCCTTTCTTCACCTTCTTTTTAATACTGGAATATATAAATTATAAATTTAGCCTCGCTCATAACTAAGCACGCTGAAAAACACAATTCAAAACTAACGATAGTAATGATCCAGTACTATACACTTATATAATATTTATTTGATTAATATTTTTGACTGATGGTGCTTGATGGAAATTGATTTTAAATTCTA
>JAGVSQ010006719.1:0-16038 GCA_022683975.1 Rhyacophila evoluta | reverse complement strand
CCTATGTTTGTTTTTTTTTTTTTTTTTTGAAAATTGATATAACATTGTCGACTATACGTTATTTGCATTATTAATACATTTTTCCATCGATAATCTTGATATGTAAAATAAATAATAATAGAATAGTATGACACATAAGCTGTAACCCCCGAATAACTAACTCTATCTTAAAAATCAGACGGTAACCTTGCATATCGTGGTATTTATACAACACGTTGCAGATAAATCGCGATTTGAAAATTTTAAAATTGTATTATTCTTTCATACATTTTAATATGTATGTGTACGTTAGTTTTTAACCATTGTTTTGCCAGTTCGGCGTCGCCGTGTTCAGTAAAATATGCATTTCGGTTTTTTTTCCTAAACTCTTTATGCACTAGATGCAATGACGATTGTATTATACATATAAATCGATTGATTCATGACTGTGTTAACATTATATTCTTATTTGTCACACTAGTAATTTTCATATAATATAACTCTCTCATAATAAACATTTCTTCTCTCACATCGATAATATTTTGAAATGAATATATTAAACAAGCAAACATTTGCAAATGGTTGCGGCTGACGAAGTCTATCATGTTAACAAAATGTATTACGTATAATGTTAAATATGAAATACGATCGTTAATAATTAATCGACTAACATTTTGAAAATAATTTATTAGGCATTTTATCATCGATGACTGCCCAATGTGTTCACCGCCTCGTCCTTACACCTGGTCTTAAGCAGGCGTATCCCGGACCTCTGATATCGAAAAGCGATCTAGCTTAGTCAACGAAAATGTCCCGGGAGTATATATAAGTTACCCAAGACTTAGGTTGCCACGCACTTAAGTATGCTGAAGTTAACATATGATGATGAAAAAGATAATTGAAAAAAATGGAGACTTATTTGGTCAAGCAATTTATATAAAGAGATCATCACGCTCGCCGTTTGACATCGCAAACTTTTTAAAAGCAATGAAATTCGCCCTTGTGGCAGCCATGTTGGATTACCCGATGGGTCCAACAGCTGGTTGGACTGACTTGAGTAACACTTCCAGCTCTTTACACATTCTTGGACATACCCACAGAATGTGATTAGCATTCTGTTCGGGATAGCCACAAGGACATGTTGGCTGTTTAACAAGGCCAAACTGAGACAGCTTAGCGGCAAAACCACCGTGGCCTGTAATACATCAACGACTATTCTTAGCATTTGTCATTTATAAGGATATTAACTTGATATTTAGATTTTCAGATTATTTATATAATTTCTACTATTTCACAGGTTGCCAAACCAAAGTGTCATTGTGAAACATTGAATTGTGACGATAACAACCGTTGATTTTGATGCAGCATTTATTTGATATTTACTGAATTCTCTCACGGTTTGTACAAAGCCATAATGCAAACTTATATCGTATGCATAGATGGTTTAAATGGTTGAAAGATACCGCTTATGGTAATATCATTAATTCACATTTTTTTTTGTAATAATTGATTTATGTTTTTTATTCGACATTCTTCGTAACACAAAAACGTTTCAACTCAACTTATCACCTCGTCTGCACACCCTTCCGAGTACGTATTATTATAACCAAGTGTAATCCGCAAGTTCGGTGTGCACCAGACAGCAAGTTGGCGTCTGCCATTTGGAATACCTCCGCCCGCTCTTTAGGATTATCATAGCCCGCAGGTGTCACGTGATCCGCCCTCAAAAAGCCTCAACCCTCATACAAAATACACATGTTTAAGCTTCTCCCGAGGCCAAAAGCGCAAGTGGGATACACCGTCTGTAATTACGTGAAGAAAATATAATAGAGATCATTTATTTCAGATATATTAGGTAACGATGTCTGTGGGTATATTCTCTTTAGATATACTATGAAAATTTTCAATGGATAGAATGTGACATAAATATAAATATTTATAACCAGAGCACATTTTTTAATTACAATTATTTATATTTAGTGTAATATATTATAGGTATAATATTATAAATACGTTCTGAACATGATATAAGAATTTCCCAGTCTCCTAACACAACATAAAATAATACAATTAAATCCACCCTATTCTGTTTAACAGATTTATTATTATTTATGAAAAACAATAAATCTGATACATTACCGTCTATTACAAAGATGTTGTGTTTATGTCTGATATGGCTGATATTTCAGCACTATTACTTGTAAGTTAGATCTGTATTTTAGAATAAAAATATATAATCAGATTCCTCGCGTAATGGAGAACACAAATATATATCAACCTGTGAAAATACTAATAATTAAACATATCTGTATATTACGCTTAGTGTATATGATATTTAAACAACATTATTGTAATAATATTGTTTTTACAATAACATCTAAATATGTTGAAAATCAAACGTGTGCCACAAACAGTGAGGAAAGATTGATTTATATTTTTCAACTCATATTTTCTCCTATTCGTAAAAACATCTTCAGTTCAGTTGACATAGTAAAAAAAAAATTGTTTGTGATAATTCAAACTTTTGACAAGTGAAATGAAAAAAATTAAATCCAATAATACTGCGATACTGTAGGATGTCTCAAAATCAGCTGGCATTTTAAATTCGCCTTCATTTTTCTCCGAAAAACTCCACCACCTTTAATGGTTTCTTTTATGATTTTTTCGCGTTGTTCGATGTGTACTATTCCATTGCCACATTAACCTTGACTTTCATTTATAACGGCTAACAAAAAATTCTGCTTTACATTTACTGAAAAAAAAATGGCGACAAATATAAAATATCTGCTCAATTCAGGATACCCTTATTATACTAATTATTATCATTAATATTGGTTCAAAAATTTGAAATTCTGGCCTCTTCAAACATCTTGTCTTGGTTTTTATTCAGTAATTTAAATTTTCTGTGTCAGCCCACAATTTAATAAGAGTGTCAGAGCTAAATATACTTTACTCTGTCTTTTTTGCGATGTTTTAATTTCAGTAAAACACTATTAATACGACAACATGCGTTGGAAGAATAATTTACGGCAAAATAAAAATAATCACATAATTCCCATATGAATCAAAATTTAGAAACCGTTTCCGAGTTTTTCTCATTTAATTATATTATTTTTTAATCACGCCGAGAGGACTGACCCTCACAATGAAACGTATCTACTGACGTTTTCTTTATGTGACGTAATCTTGCATAAATTTATACTCACGTACAGGTATAAGATACTCAATAACCAAAAGGTTTAGATATAACCCGGTTTAAATAACCATAACGTTGAAATCTTTAACCCCTGCTGCTTAAATCCCCTATCTAGGTAAAGCTTCATAACTAATCCGCCGAGGAAGGATTAAAAGGGGTTTTAAAACAATATTACAATTGTTTTTCCAGCAAAAGCAAATATTATTTTTGTCTATTATTTTCATATTAATTATTTTTTGAAATTAAATTTTAAATTATATTATCATAGTAATATGCATTCACTTATAATTCGTATACATGTTTATATTTTACAGCCTGATTTATAAAGCCATTTTTACTTTTGGCCCGGAGTATTCGAGTTCATACAATATGAAGACTTATTGTGAGAGATTATTTGTGAGGATTGGTTTCTATCGAGTTGCTCAACCCCATCGTATGTTCAGTCCTATTTTTAAATTTTGAATAAACTTTTGAAACTGCGGGACTTAAACCCGCGATCTACGATGCGTATCTTTTAAATTCCGATTGAAATATAATTCATTCAGTCGGTTGTATTCATTATCTATAAAGTGTTGTACAACTAACAATAATACGTATTTGGTTTTTTTTAGCTAGAGTATCAAATTTTAAATATTTATAGTATTTTCCATATATACGATATTAGAATTTATATTATATATTGTATAATAGATTTAAATATGTTCTTTATTTAAAATTTTAAATTAAGAAGATGTATTCTTCTGTAAACACAATAAATAATTCTACAATCAATTTTATTCGATATAATAATTTCACATTTAAAATAAAAATCTTTGATTGTGGTTAATTTTGAATTAAGAACATACACCTACCCACTCATTTCCATTTTAAAGGCCCTGTCGGCAATATGGCCGCGGTTTTCCAATCGCGTATATACCAGAGGCAATCTCCCGCGGGCGTTCTAATTAGTGGACATTTTCCGAAATTCCCCTCCCTAAGTTCCCCCGATCTATCAGGCCACAAGGGAATACCCGCATACCGAGAGATGTACAATGGTAATCCAAACATCCGGAAACTTTCTAAATGTTGATATTAAATGTAATGTTTTTCTATATACAATTAGAGAATGAACATGTAAAATAGTTCACAACTGCTCTTGAAAATATATGAATTGGTAATAAAAATTATTTGTAGCAAAATGCTAATCGAACGAAAATGTCCTGTCCACTTATTAATAGAGTTGTTTTAAATGTTTTGAAAATAATTATAGGCTTCACATACAAAACAGTTATTTCTGCCATTCCATTTGATGACATATGTGCTAGAGGTAAATCCAAACAATGAAGACACATAATCTATAGTGTATGTATACCTTTTCGTTTTCTCCAAATCATCAAGATCGTCTCTGGTCAAAATAAAATGTATCATCCATATACTGATACATGTTATAAATAGCACTGTATTCTCTTAGTATGTGATGCTAATAAGATCTCTTGTAACATAATAAAAAAATATACCATGTTTGCCTGCAAATTAGAGCATATGGATCTTCACAATCTGAAGATATCCACTTCGAAAGTAGAGTATATGGATCTCCGCAGAAGAAGTCTAGACAGATTATTTTTCACGAGAAATGTCTGTCAGATAATTGCTCAACTCAATGGGCGTCCATTCCTGCATTTTTTTAGATTTAAAAAAATCCGACAGATGAGGGAATCGAACCAGCAGTACAAGCGTAAGAAAAATACAACTGAAAAACTGTATCGCGGAAAATAAAGTCAAATATTTTTTTCTTTCATTATAACATACAAATAATTTACGATGAAAGCTCCGGGACATACAGAGCATAATTGTCACTATAATTTGAAGACTTATTTTGGTTTTTATGAGGATTGGTTGTCAGTCAATAAATCAACCAATAAGACATACTTATTTAGTATTTAAATAATAATAAATTATCTCAATTTTTAAGTAGTTTAATCTATCTTGAACCTGTGATCTACAGTTATGAATAATATCCATGAGGCAATCAAATATTTTATCATACTTAAACAGAGTCTCTCTTATATCGCTGAAGCGATAGATTTATGGGGCACTTCATTAATATATTTGTAGTTTGTTCTACCAGATGTTTCTTAACTTGTAGTACGTGAAGTCATTGCACAGAACAGTAAATTAAATTAATGTGATAATACCCAAAAGTTGTGATTTTATGCGGTAGTGTAACGGTTTTAAATACCATGTATATTATATTGGGCAAAGATATTGTTGAATTGCATAATCTCTTTTAATTTCTTCCCAACTAACAATAACAAATAATCATAATATAAAGAAATGAGACTAATCTACTTTTATTACCGTTGAAAGTTAAGCTAGCAACTCGTAATACATATTCTATTCATAACTCTTTCTCATATTCTGGTATGTATTACATTATATATAAATTTTTCAGTACAATTTAATTTTTAGAAAAATTAAATAGGCTGTATAAATATATTGTTCATTTAAAATTTTAATAAATTAATAATTAAAAAACGACATATAAAGTCATACCTCAAACAAATTAACAACATCAAACAAATCCTGGGCCACTTCGAAGAGCGTATCCCATTCTTTGCCCCACGATATACGTCCGAATAATAAATATTAAAGCGTATTTGGGTAATTGAAAAGAAATCATGTCACTGTATCACAATGCATTTATTAATCAAATAACTTAAGTAATTAATCACGTGACTTGATTGATTCTACTTCTTAGCGAGCTACCGAAAATGACATCGTGAACTAGTAGTTGTTTGGGGATCACTGATTTAGACTTATCTACGTATTAATTCCAAAGCATTGAAATTATACCAAGATAAATGCATCCGAATAGGTATCACCTTAAGTTTGTTATACACCACTGAGCTTCGGTGACATCGATGTATTTGATACCATTCGCAGTTGCGAAGTCATTGATTCTGTCCCCGTGTCATTAAATACAATACCGGAGTGTGCTTCGAACTCAAAATTTGTACGAACACAAAGCGATCATTCAGACCGGGAGCTTTAGTCGTCATTTCAACGAATAAGCTTTTCAAAGCTCAGCTGGAATAGCAATGCATATGAAGTTATACCAAAAATGCAACATCGTATAATATCAGCATTCCTATCTTACTATAAACCATCTGACGCTTCAAGTATATTAATATTTTGTCTATGGGTCGTTACAATGGTTGATTAATTTTATTTAGTTTTAATTCTACCGGCTAATAATTTTAGTTTTATTTAGATATTGAAATCACGCTGTTTCATATTTTTTTAAATGGATGCAGGACAAGATAAGATACTTTGTGGGTTGGGATATTTACTGAAAATGATTTCTTGCTAAAAAATATATGTTACGCTTATTATGTACACCGTCGATACCTGTATGCTATTCTTCCATAGCGAACATCTTTACATGGTGGAGATAAATAAATATGGAACCGACATAGTAAAAAGACTATCGATAATGGTGTAACATTCAAAATAGCCGTAGACAAAACCAATCTCTAAATTTATAATTATCTATTTTATACTTCAGTTTTAGCAAGTAAATGGAAATACTTAATCTTACATAATTAATATATTATATAATAAATATTTGAGCTTTACCGTAATCAAATTCACAATGCGCGTGCTGGTGAGAACATCTATCCACAAAGTAATCTGTCCGAATTCCGTAGTTAACAAGAAACAAGCATAATTTTAATGCGTTTTAAGTTCAAATGAGCCCATTATTCATTAAAAACAATCCATCAAAGAAAATGGATTGAAATATTAATTTAGTTGTACTTGTCAGCAAGCAAACGTTCATAAAAATACCTTATTGCAGTAGAAATATATTGGACATTTTCAAATATAGTACATTATATTCTCACTATAACTCTCTGTAATTTCACACAGAGAACAAATTGAGAATAAAAGTAAATGAATGGTATAACGTATAATCGTGTGCGTTCATTGATGGATACAATTAATACACAATCACGATAGCAATATCTTATTTTTCCGTTCCACCCAGAGAGTGGTTTCTTTTAGACTTCACTTAGAAAAACATGTCTTAATGTTTAGCACAGTGACTGACCATAATTTTGTTTGGTACGAAAAAGCGTAGTGTAATAAATAATGATAAGCATACATTATTTTTATCTTAAATCTTAAGAGCCGGCGTAATATTACGCCTTCATAAATATCCTTAAAATAGCATTTAAAAACGTTGCCTTGAAAAAACATGTTCCACGCAATTTCCTCGATCTTATAATATTTTCTTTCCGCTGTGCGTCTTTGTAAGGATATTCGTGAGAAAAAGCACATTTTTAGAGGCTTTCATAACGGCGAGACGCTCAATCTAACGACGTCACGATTTAATGCGATTTTTTCGGCGTCGCTTTTGCAGAGCGTCGCGCAGCCCACCTGTGCTGGAGGCTAATTAAAATTTAACGAAAGCGACGCTCGAAGCGACGCCACTGTGTCTATACGAAATAAAAATTATGTATTCCTCCTACTAAATCCACAACTCTCTACTATGTGCTGTCTCTTAATCTCTTTAATTTAATAAAAAGCATAATTAATAATATACAGCGGTATACTTTTAAATCATTTTTTCCAAGTTTTAATTTATTGTTTTGCTGTAAGCTGTTTTAGAAGACAGAAAATCGATGAAAATTTACATAATAAACTCAACCAACAACCAGAGAGAGACGAAATATTTTCAACATATATTTATATTTTATACTATTTCCGCTCCATCTGCACTATACGGATTTGCAGTAAATGAAAACGTTTGTATCTTGACAGAGTATGATATTTTCACGAGGATCGGTTTTCATTAGATCAAGTTCTGTATTTTAAATTTTTGTGCATTTACGATATTTGAATTACGCCTATGCGCATTGATCTAT
This sequence comes from Rhyacophila evoluta, assembly GCA_022683975.1. Lineage (NCBI taxonomy): Eukaryota > Metazoa > Arthropoda > Insecta > Trichoptera > Rhyacophilidae > Rhyacophila > Rhyacophila evoluta. The sequence continues at coordinate 7,959 of JAGVSQ010006719.1, read as the reverse complement.
CCTGCAATATGTATATTACAAACGACAGCATGCTTCATTATATTACCCTATATCACAGGTTCCCAACCTGTCGATCGCCAACTTATACAGTCAACTAAAAAAATATTCACTATATTAGAATTTTTGCAATGCAATTTCAACCATCGCATTAAATTAATTATTCAACATACATAATTTTAAATAAAATTATATTTAAAAAAATAATTTTTATAATTACCTTATTCATAAATGGCTTTTGGATTGTATGGGGGTCGCGGATCACATGGCTTTTATAAAAATGGGTCGCCACCCGAAAATGGTTGGGAAACCGTGCCCTATATAATCCAACAATAAATAAAACACCTATAATATTGTATCAAATTACCGTCAATTCTAGATTTAAAAGGCATCGGTTTGATTCTAGACATTCGAATTTGAAGTCCTCAACTAATCACGATTATTTTACTTGCAAAATCCCGTTTTTCTAAATTGTAAAATGCCAATTACCTGCTCTCAAAGTGCCTTCATACTTAAGATGAAAGGTATTGAGTTTTTCAAGTCGGTTCGATAATCAGTCTCGTATTGTGACTTAGTTTCTACTATAAACAATTTTTTAACTTATATAAAATAGCGGTTTCTCTTTCAACAAGCAAAACTATCTGTAGAAATTATACACAGTCTAGCGAATGTCAACTAACTTATTACAAAACTGCTGCTGGGGCATTTCTAGCATTTTAGGCGCTTCATATTTGATATCCCATAATATAATGAGAGCATTTAATGTGTTGGATGATGAAAAGAATAAGGAAACTCAGCCGGTAAATAAAGTTTTTTTAATAGTTTAAGTCTATGGAAAAGTAAAGTATATGTTGAGAACATTTGTTGATGATGGGATGAGGTGGCGTTTTAATCAGGGATTGGTAATGGATGATGGTGTTTTTCATGCATAAATAATTTCTCCCGCGTCTTGGCTGAAGTATCATACTACAATGTCATAAAATTTCCCCCTCATTAACTCTGCGAAATAAAGGCGGCTTGTTACTGCAGCATGATTTTTTATGGTGCTTTTTTTTTAGTATACTCACGTGGGTAAAAGCAGTAGCACGCAAGGTGACACGTGTCAGCACGGGTGGCAACCGTCTGCCACGTCGTAGACTCTTATTCTCGTATTGATTCCCATGGCGATTAGAAAATACAAAAAAAATAATAATTACTTTTAGATAATGTACGTTCAAACCCAGCCAAATTTACGACCCGTAGCATTCTGCCTGAAGGTGTGTATAGAATACATTACATTTAAGACAGCCATCGATTTAAATCTAAATGCTTATTTAGCTATAAACAGAACGCAAGTATTATATTATGGAGCCAACAATCTTTCGTGGGAAGGTAATATTGGTGTACTGAATTTTCACTGTCTATCAACTTCAAGGTATAGTATAAATATGTACTTTATTGAAATTAACGATGTTTTTCGTTATTTGATTGTTTCAAAGTATTTAATTATATTATTATAACTATTATAACTGAACAGTCTTTGGGATTTAAATATTAATAACTAGTTAAATTCAATCAATAGTATTAAGTATAATATATATAAACAGCAAATAAGATGTTATATTTTGACAAATTTATTTTATTTGGTTTAGATATTTAGTTGTCTGTTTGTGGTGAAGAAGGGTGTTTTAGTATAGTCTATATATAATTATAGTCTTGATAATGGTGTAAGATGCTAGAATAATTATATAGAGAACTAAATAAATATATACGTAATTATAGATGTTATTATATTTGTCATATTCGAATTATTTATTGCAACTAAATTTTCTCTATTTTACTGTAAAACCAAATATTTCAAAGCTAGAACTGTGACGCTTCCGTTGCACATACAGGCTAGAATTAAATTATGAATGTAGTAATCTGCGTCGAAATTGGACAGGAATGCTGGTTGAATGCTTTTGTGAAACGGTCTCTAGGTAGTCATTGAAAGTGAACGCTGAAACATGCAATATGCATTTTTCGTTTGACCTTCGAGAAGGGCAAAGGACTGGCAGATGTTGAGGGAGGAAATAATACCAACATTGTTCTGAGAAACGCAAAAGCTTACTATTTAAAAAGCTCGATTACTCAGACAACCCTTCACACAGCCATGATATTTTATTTGTATGATTTCGTTTTTATTTTCCGAAACATGAAAATATTGTATCCAAGACACGGTAATATACATGTATATTCATTCGGTAACGAATTTTTATTTTTTTACGTGTTTAAAAACACAAAAAATTTTCAATGAACATATTACCGTTCGACAAAAAAATACATCTGGCACAATGTACAAAGTCGATGAAGATCTTTTCCAACTCATTCCATAGTTATTATTTAGCGTTTCGTTACGTTGTCTGCTAAACTTAAACAGTTCATTAATCAGGTGACGCAGAAAATATATTTTCATAATCCATCCTTCAAAAATAAATTCAAGATGAATATCATATTATTATCTAACGACGTACAGTATAAGCTTATTCGTTCGTTTTTATTTAAATTAGTAAGATCTTATTCAAAAACCTAGTCAGACTGAATTTGCATTTAGTAATAAATATCGTTTTATATTCGATAGAAGATGATTTGAGGATAAATTTTCTAGATAATACTTATTTTTATATCTTGTTTCAATACGTTATTAGTCGATAGAATATGTTATCAAGACTTTATCTTGCAATTTATTAAAAAATATATTCTGTTATTAATTAAATTATCAACGCATGTGTTTCGATATGCTTTAATTAATGATTCACTGCAGTAATCGTATTAACTCAAATTACTGGAAACTTTTGCATCGTATCTTTCATCAGTGAAGCTGTCAAAAGCTTTTCAGTCGACGAGCCACTTCGTCCATCCATTTCAAAATCATTCGCAAGTTAGTTTCATCCATCTCTCACCCCGCCCACGTCGCACTCATTACAGTCACGTTGAGTGAAAAGTTACGAAGAGAAATTTTACCTCCGCCCAAAGAGTCTCTGGACGACCTAATGCTTAAATCAATATTTTTATGATTGATTCCATTACCGGAAATATCGGAAACTTTTTTTTTAAATTTGATGGCATTGACAGATATCGGCTTTTTAATCCCTCTTAATCCTGAAATTTCTTTTATTATTCACGAGCTTACTTCAAACTTCAATATCTTTTTAAATAGTACAAACGACTTTTATAATTCAGGCTGTATACTTTCGAATCAAAATGATTATCTACGTGTAATAAATTTTCAAAAAATATTTTATTTACAATGAGCAGTTTATTGTAATCACCATAATACACTTGTATCTTTTGATACAACCACAACTAATAATGAACAAATAATAACTGAGTGATAACAATCCGAAGATAAAAAGGATAAAATATATTATTGAAACGATTTATTACGAAATAATCAATCCATATGACAAGCTGTACTTATTATATTATGCACTTATTTTATCCAAAACTACATTTTATTGTATATTATTATAGATTTTTCAAAACATAAAATTTATTTGAAAAAATCACGAATCTATCGTTTGTTTGAATTGACTAACGTTTGAATATAATCTTCATGTTCATTGTATTTTTGTTGTTATGTTGTTGGTTGTTATACAGATATTGTCTCCCCGGTAGCATAGTTGATAGCGTGCGCGCCTAGCGATCCGGGGAATGCGAGTTCGATCCCCCATCTGTCGGATTTCAAAAATCCAAAAAGTACAGCACTGGATGCCCATTAGGTTGAGTAATTTTCTGACAAACAATTCTCGTAAAAAACAATCTGCCAAGACGGCTTGACATTGCGGAGATTCAGAGTGGATATCTTCACACTGTCTGGATCCATATGCTCCATGTTGGGAGCGAAAACGGTTTAAAAAAAACAGATATAAAAAAACCCGTGTAAAATTATCAGAATTTGTAGCCAAAGTTTAAATATAATAAACGGATTATGTTTAAGTAATTTTATATGATGTGGTCAGATACCAACCGAATGTGATAACAGTATTAATAAAAGTATTCGTGATTATATATCCGGCTTTCACTCTACAAGGCTAACCCACTGTAACGATAGTTGTAGATAATGGTTCATCTTACCCCAAAACTTTCCGCGCATAATATCATATGTCTTATGTCGAGCGATGAAAATAGGGAACTACTTCAATGCGTACCCTCCGGTTGACAAATAATCCGTGTCGAACCAAATATATTTTCTTACCCATTGAAACTATGAAGAATCCGCTGTAGGGCCCAGTTTTCTGATTTTTTTTCTCAAACCGAGTGTTTATTACTTCTCTTTCCCGCGTCTATTTCTATATATTTCTGATATTATATGCGATATAAATAAACCCTTACATCGTTTAAAAGAAAACCAGGAAGGATTCGCTTCGTGTCTGTTCGCTTACCAATCCCTGTTTGAAAGATGTATCATCATTTTAATATAGGTTGTTATTGATTTGATGTTTTTCTTATCGTATATGACAGTACTAAAATAAACTATATTACAAGGCATCTGTTTGATACTCAATCTTGTAATACATTGCACTAATTGAATATTACCGCAAACACAAACAAATACTAACAATTATACTAAAATTGATGTTCATTCGGGCGCGATCGTGTTACTTCGGGTATAATTATATCACATTCAAAAAAAAAAAAAAACGGAGAGGGTTAACAGCGTATGTGGAGGAGGACAGTAATACCTACACGTTGTTTTATGGTTATCAGTATGAATGAATATTGTATATATTATAAAATATAAATAATCATAATAATAACCCTAACAAATAACGGTCTAAGAAGGATTTTTTACAAATTTTACGTACGCGAATAAAGTATCTCAAATACTTCTCTCAAGGGCCATGTTTGTTTGAAAAAAACGAGTGAAATAAACTCAATGTCATTTTGTTTAATCCCGTGGTGTATGTGTCTGTGTTTTTTTTTTTACTTGGCGCGCCATTTTCACTCCCTTGACGGTTTTTTCGCTCAACATTCGTCTTTTGTCTCATCTGATGGACAGTGTTACCATAGTTTGTTATATTTACCCCATTCGAAAACATATTAAATATTTTTCCCACGTATCAATATCAAATTACGACCAATAACTAACACAGTAATAATTTTATATACGATATAAAATCATCACAATACGTGTGAAAATATAATACAATATAATCACTTGGTTTGAGCACAATTACCAAGTGTTTGTTATTAATTACCCAAATATTATTTTAAGTTTCTATATTGTGGAGATCTATATACTCCATATTTGCAGCAGAAATGGTGAACATATTATATATACATAATAAACTTTTTACACACGTGACAAATACAATTTTTTTAAATCACCTCTATTGAAAAGATCTCTTGTTTTCAGAAAATAGTTAGAAAATTGATATTCAAAACGTTGCCAATATATTATAGTACGAATTATACCCTATTTGTATTACTGGCACAGCTGAAAAACTGCGTTTCGGAAGGTGTTCGCTCTGAAAGTGTAACATATGGATCCCTACAATATGAAGACAACCGATCCGAAAATGAAATGCATGAATATCTACACAACGTGAACATTCATCTTTAGAGATTTCTTACAAAAAGCGGCTATCAGCAAATCGCTCAATCCATTGAGAATTATTTAAAGTTTTTTTGCAGCTGTCAGATTCGATTTTTCACTTTCCGGTTCGAAAGCGACCGCGGTTGCAACTAGGCCATCGTTTCAACGGTCATTATTTTTTATCACTTTGTTTGTATATTATACGCATGACTTTATGTATTTATTGTCTAAAAATACTTCGCTGCGCATAGCAACATTTTAAATTCGTACAAACTACCGAGCTTTATTTTCCCTCGGATACCTTCACCTTCGTAGCGTTCCACGTCAAAAGAATTTTCACGTCACAGCACTGACAAATATTTGAACATTGTACAATGTGTGTGCTAGAAATATGTACAGCGTCTACGTATACAGCAAATTCGCTGCCCTCTTGACTTTAAATTTTAGCTTTGTCATGGACTGAGTAACGTCTTTCACTAAATTTCTCAGGATTTCGCTAAAAAACAACAAAATTTAATATCATTAAGTGTAATGGGACCTTCTAACAATATAATACATATTATAAACCCACCCGATTATCTGTATACAACTTTCTATACATCTAAATCTAATTATTGTCATGCTTGTACATATGTTCAAAATCTAAGCATATTTGGATATACATGACTTAATACAAAAACTCAATAATATAATGTTTCGTTATTATTGTTTTCGTTTCTATCAACCCGTTGTTAGAATATCATTTTTACAAAATATATGTATTTTAATTATTTATACATATTTAATACGTAATACTATTTCACTTTGAAACATGAAATAAACGAATGATTCAGAACTAAATGCCCAATTGGTTGATTAATTGACTGACAAACAACCAATTGTAATAAAAAATAATCTTCCAATAATAATCTTTACAACGCGAATATCTATACAAATCAAATCTCTTTATAACGAATACCGAAGTGATAAAATTTTCTATACTCAGTATAATTAAACAAAAGAGATGGTCCCACGAGTTTCGTTATAACGGGATTCCAGCTGTATATACTTTTGGAGTACACATCTTCACACTATGGATATCTTAATACTCGACTTTTGTATTCTTCTTGCTTCACATATTTTCAGCTTAAAATATCCTTCAATAACAATTATTGTGTGCGAAAACAAATGGGATAATACTATGTATTATAAAATGATCTGTTTTACACCTAGGCACCTGATGATGTCTGAATTTCATGCTTAACATAATAAGGAAGGAGAATAAAAGTTATAATAAAATGTATACTGTACAATAATAATCATTAAATACTGTCATTGATATTATACATTAAATGTGTACATTTTTTTAGTATCTTTGTCAGATATTTTCATTTTGACCGGTATAAGAAAATATTCCTTTTATTCTATTCACATTTTAAATTATTTAAATTATAAATCTCTTTTGAATGAATGCATTGTAAAAACTTATAAAAATCTTACTTTTTAATTTATACTAGGGTCAGTATATTTAGAATTCAATTATTACAGACTTTATTTTATTCAACAGTCATTTTTGTTGACCTACCACAAAACTAGATAAAATCATAGTATGTAAAAATCCAGTGTTTATCTCTTAGTGAACGATTGTGCTGTTGTGTGTACCCTAACATTTTGTCCGAGAAAACAAATCCATCATTTCATTTGTCTGATTAATCAAATAGAAAGGGGGACTTATCTGTTCCCAGAATCGGTTTATAGGTTCGACGAATTGGTCAAAGTCAAACCAAATGTAATCTGCCTCGACGTTCTTTCTAGATTGATGAACTGCAAAACCAACAAAATACTTCAACATTTTTTTTGTATTTATTGGATAAATTAGTCTGCGGAACTATTTTTTCGAAATAATAGTTTAGTAATATATCAATGTGCTATTTATATGAAACCTTGCTTAGAATATGAAAACAATATAATTGTATTTACCTTACCACTAGTTACATCAATGAATTTTAGATGACACACAAAGGTCTGCACATAATGATAACACATCTACATTGCATTATGAAACATATGTAATTTATATTTCTATAATATTTGCAGTATTTATTTAATTTGTTTATAAATTCGTTATTTTCAAAAAATAAACAACAATTATTGACTCCGAATATTAATCTCCATCAAGCAATCAATATTATTATTAAATTAATATTGTTGACGCTTGGTATCAGACGCATACGAACCATACAAATAGAACGGACCATGCAACCACTCATTACTGCAAGAATGAACCTGAAACGGCGAATCTAACTCAGCCATGTGTTACAGATGCCTCAAGATTGTCTTAACCTGACCATGAAACCTGACCTAACCTGACCTTTTAATTCTATGTGAAATGTCTGGGACTCCAAGCTGTACAAGGTAAAAACTAA
>JAGVSQ010006717.1:0-16043 GCA_022683975.1 Rhyacophila evoluta | reverse complement strand
GATAACCTTTTAAATGTGTCAACGATAATATACCGATATATAAAATATAGTGAGAATGTTTCATTGGACCCAGTCAACCTCCATTCTACACATCTGGTGACTCCAACGTGATAACATTCCCACACTCCGATAAAAACGTATTCAAAAAATAAACGTTAGTTCAAAAATTTTACCAAAAATTAAACTTTTAAGCACTTCATTGAGTTGTGAATATGATTTGAAAGTATTTAATTTTGTAGTTTGAGTATTTTGTTGAGAACACGGTTAATTAAACAAAACTCTAGTAGACTATGCTGCTTATTAAAACTTACATAATAAATAAACACTTTTTTAAGCCGGCACTCTTTTTCCGTATATGGCTTCAATTACTATTAATTTTTAGTGATCTTTTCACTGTCAATAATTTATCTTTTTACTTAATTAAAAATGTATTAAAACACCGTTTTCTTTTCGCATATATAAATAACAGTTGAATAAATAATTTATCTTGAATAATATGAAATGGATATTTAGTAAGTAAATTAATTGATATGTTATATTTCTATTCAAAAATATTTTATATATACCCAAATGAGAAACGTCTTGTTAAATTTTCAATGTAAAATTAAATAAATTGATCAATTTTTTTTATAAATATATCATTAAATTGATATTTATGGATTTATTTGTTGATATTAATTCTTTTAATTCACAAAACTAATCGTTGAATTATATTACATTAATTCTTTATCATATTTATTAGAGAGACAAATTATTGCAAATACAACCTCAGTGTAAGTAAATGAAAAATATGTGGTCTAGGTTGTATAGAAATAAAAAGATACTGAGTTATAGAAAGTTTTTCATAAACTGATCACAAACTTTAAGTAATTAAAATAAGTTGATTTTTATAAAGAGCTATGATCAAAATTCTAAATTTTATTACTATGCATCATAAATGATTTGTTAAGCTAAATTATTAATTTTGGTTCCTGGAAAAATATAAAGATGCCCAAAATGTAAAGCTTTAATTTTTAATTTCTTACATACTACGTTCGCTCGCAGAGTGAAGCATATGGATTCACACAGTGTGAAAAAATCCACTCCGAAAGTGGAGTATATGGATATCCACATTGTGAAAACGTTTTGGGAGATTATTTTTTACGAAAATCGTTTTATCAGACAATTGATCAACTCAATGGGCGGGCTTTCTGTCTTGCATTCTTAGATTTTTATAATAATTATATGACGCAGTGAGAAATCAAAACGTCACGTACAGAATAAATTGACTGGAAAAAAATATTTGGTGAAAAAAGAATAAAGATTAAGAATAACAGAATGTTTAATAAAGTAACTGCATGTGCAATGTGTACAGTGGTTTTAGGGATTCTTTCTATTTTTGATCTATTTTTCATTGATACATAGATAAAGACAAACAAGTTAAAAAAATTTGTAAAGCTCAGAGGACCAATTTTGTACTATACGTAGATGATTATGATATAAATTGGTAAGTGTAAATTGTAAGGTGAAAGTTCAAATAAATGAAATCCTACAAGAAATTGATATGTTTACATAACTAAAACCTTACTTGACAGTTCAGAAACAATTTCATGGAATCACAAGAGCTTTTACTTGAATAATGGTTTATTGAATAAATAAGAATTTATAAAGCGAAGAAGTCAATTGTTGATATTTCACTGAACCCGTAATGAAATGAATGTACTTAGTATTTATGAGAAGAAAAGTCGTTTATCTTCTTCAAGCTTTAAAAAAATGAAAAACAATGTCGCTTTGAAATATTGTTTGAAAAAAATAAAAAAATAATTAATAAATAATTCAATAGTCGAAGAAATCAGATGTTCGTAAGTGATTTTAGTTATTCTAAATAATTGAATTTATTCAATTTTTTCAACATGAAAATTTGTAACACTAATTTACTTGAAATTGTTGTAAAAACGTTTTTATACTAGGAATAAATTTAATTGAAATTCGACAAGTAAAGTTAAATGAAAAACAAAATACTGGAATATTTTTTTATCCATTTTATCTCTTGAATAGTTATCATAATATTCTACGTTAAAAATTAAGGAAATATAATTGATTAGCAAAAATGTCACGTTTGTTGCGGAATTAACAATGCTTAGTTATTTTTATGGCAAGTATAAAACACATTTGAATGAAAAATAGTAGAATATAAACTAGTTTTCGTCGTAAATTAATTATCACAATTTAAATACTACCCTATATTATTTAATCACAAGTGCACGATGTCTGCATGAAAACGATAATATCTTAAAACAAAACAATAAATTCAACCAAAGTTATAACCCACAGATATCACTTGATAATACATAATAAATACTGAATGTTCTCTAAGACACGTATAAATTAAATACTTGCAAATATATGCACTTTTATGGAGCATATGGACATTACATACCGCCTCTAAAAATTCCTGTCGCCCGCCAGTATTCTTGAGTAATCCCAAGTCATGTCTCCAAATCGTTACTATGCCAAATAAATTATATAGATAGTATTCAACGGCTTACCAATATGACATTTGGTTTAAAGAATAGATAGGTCTGGTTAAGACTCTCTTGAGATATCCGCAGTAAGTGGCTGAGTTCAGCGTAGCAGTTTTACTTTATTCGTGTACCACACGATCAGGAAAGAGTTACGAGAGATGTTGACTGAAAACGTTGTATATGGTAATTTACAAGAGTACGCGGTAAAGTCATGCATTGTTGCTTCACTGATATTTTCTGCTGAATATTGATAAACGTTTAACAATATTATATCTCGGTGTGAGCGTAGTTTATATTGAATATCAGATGGGTTGTAAAGGGCATAAGAAGCTGCATTATTGCTAAAAATGCATATAGTCGATCATAAAAAAATACAGTGTAACTTATTGTTCAAGTGCCAGTAGAAATTAATGTCTTCAATAAACCAATGATAATATATTGGTAAATAAATAGCTATGCTAGTTAAACTAAATTTTTGGTGATTCAACTGATGCCGATAGATTTATAATTTTATTGTTGTATAACCATATTCGCTTCCAAAGTGAAACATTTCGATCTACACAGTGTAAAAAGATCCACTACGAAAGTGGAATAAATGGATTACCGCAATGTGGAGACACGCTACAGCAGATTATTTTTATAAACAATTGCTCAACGAAATGGACATCCAATCTTGCGTTTTTAGATTTATTAAATCCAGCAGATGTGGGAATCAAACCCGCATATCCTGGATCACTAGGCGCGTACGCTAACCTCTACGCTATTAGGGTGACATACATATCGTCGTATTACTAACAAAAGAGGTTAGAGTAAAAAAGTGAGTTTTGGGATAATCGAGTTTCTCTGTTAAATACATTTTACGACAAATTCTTAAGGTGTAATGTATTGTTGGATAGAAATTGCCGTAAAATGTATTTAACAGAGAAACTCAAACATTAAAACTCGAATATCTCAAAACTCACTTTTTTACTCTGACGTCTTTTGCCAGTAACACGACGATAGAATAGCCAAAGAAATTTAATTAAATAAACATGTTATATCTTATTCATCTGCAAATGGCAGACTGATATTTTCTTGATGTGTATGTGGACTAGGAAAGTTTCAAAAAGAGGAATAAAACCCGGAATGGTGATTAAATATGTAATAATTTCAGTGTAATGTAGACAACTTTCGTAAACAGAGCCACAACCTAATGTACATTTTGGCGGTGAACAAGCCACTAAATCACGGTTTGATGAAAAACGATGCCACCCCACAGATATGTGAATATTACGTGTTCGGTTTTTATAGATTTATGGGAAGGTCAAAAAAAAAAACCATTTTTTCAACTTTTATTTTTTCGTAAAAGTAATCAATAAAAACACAATCTGCTGTTTGCATAGAGTGAATTATTTTGGCAGAAGTATAATTAATTTAGAAGTTGAAAAATGAACATCCGAATTTTTAAATTGTAAAACAAATAATTTATGGTTGTCAAAATTTTATAATTGTATTATAAAACGAAATACTACGTTATAGCGCTTGATTTTCTTTTAACCACTTGCCACGTACCCACACCCGTTATGCGAAAGTATATCATGGTGTAAATAACGTGAAACACTATTAAAAGTAGTGCCAGAAGTGTCCGACGAGCAACTTCCCAAGACCTTGGTTGGCGTGCATGTCTATGTAAAATTGGTATGATTAATTATTCGATTTATTCACTTTCTTATAAAAGATGTCATTAGTAAGCCTCAGTGTAAGAGATTGAGGATTCGATTCTCACAGCTGCTGGATTTTAAAAATTCAAATATTCAAAATTGACTGTTATATTTCCCCAAGTATCACCGTAACTTATATGTCAATATAAGTTGAAATTACTGAATATCCTACTAAAGCTTTCGATTCATCATATTTTTTTGCCTATTACTATTGTCTATTTTATAAAATAATAATATTTTACTTTTTTACCATATCCACTCCGAAAGTGGAGCATATAGATATACAAAGTGTAAAGATATCCGGTCCAAAGGTAGATTATATAGTATAGTAATCTCTACAATGTCATTATGCGTCTTGATCAGTTACTTTTTTACGCTAACCTCTAAACTGCTAGGATGTAAACAAAACAATACAGTCATAACTATTTTTGTGCGATTTTTTTAATGCGGTATCATTACTTTGTTGTTAGCGGTATGATTGATGAAGTTTTGAAATACTTTTTATACGTTTTATTTTATGCGGTCTATAATTATATATTTAAGTCAGATAACGGGAAGCAGAATCCAGACGAAAAGTAACGATCCATAGTTTAAAAAAAAAAAAATACAGACTTTCATCAATTTTATTAATCACAGCCTGCTCATATTATTGATTATATAGTCACTCTAATACAAGTTCTCCTCATTTTTTAAATATAAAGAATAATTTTATGAGATGATTTTAAAGTAAAATTTTATTTATTATGTTTTCAATTTTGAAGCGACTGATTTAATCTTTTGATAAAAAAAGCTCGCGTTCGAATAAAAAACCGAAGAATTTATTTTTCCACGGAATGATCTGGATTTGATATCGATATACACGACACGCCTTAGCAACTGTATTCTGTAGCAGTCTTAATTAGAATGTTATGATGGAAAATTTCAATGATAAATCAAGTTATGCCATTGGTATATAAATAAGTTCAAGGGAAAATACTTTTCCAATAAATTCCACGTGTCAAGAACCCATTTTGAAATAAAAATAAAAAGCTGTAGTAATAAAAATCAATAAAAAATAATATGTGACCCAACCTGACTTTATGTGCATTTTTCACATAAGAGATTATTGCTTAGTGGATTATTAAAATAGGGGTAAATATTCGTAAGGGTTTGGTTCAAGGGGTAATGGTCAACGACATACGCTATTGATAAATTCTACTTTGAATTCATTGTTGAATACTATTCGACCATTCGTCGGACCAATCGGCCATTGCAACATGGTTTCTACGAAGGATAATTTCCAGTCTTTAAAAAAATTGCGAAATCGTACGGTGACCGGGAAGATCTTTTCTCAACAAATTTAAGTATAAGCAGAGTATAGTTAGTTAGAATAAGAATCACGCACATTCTAGTGCACGCCAACCAAGGTCATGGGAAGCTACACCTGGGATTCTTCTCGCACTTATGAAAAGCGCCTGACGTTCGTTATACCACAGTATACTCCTCCGTAACGGGTATAGAGACGTGGTGGAGAGGAAATCAAGTTGAATAATATACACTAGCAGTGACAGTATGTATGCCTTCATAATTATGTAATATACATTATATTTGTTGGGAATGCTTAAAGTTGTATCAAATGTTTGCTGTGGTTCAATCATGTGTAGTTAAAGCTATGAGTAGATAAATGTTTAAAGTATAATGAATAAGGTTATTATTTCTTTAATAGTAGAATAATAACTAAGCACACTTTAAAATTGATTGACTAAAAGTTTAAAAAGCTTCTTTTGTATCCATGTTTTTGTCGCCTTATAAAAGACCTTATGTTCGTGATGTCACAGTTTTTAACCTAAATAACACCAGGTAATAGTTTAAAATAAGACTCACGTGGTTAAGTCTGAAATAAGAATAAGAAATACTATAAAAAACTCTTAAGAAAAAAATGATATTAATGATGATAAACTACAAAGGTTAGACAATATAAATTTGATTTTTTTCAGTAATATACATTCACCTCTCCGATAGGATGTGTAATATTGTTTTCCATTACCAAATATTACACGTGAAACTTTCATTAGAAACATAGAAAAAGCATACAGCGGCAGGAGTTGTAACTACTTTATCGATTTTGGTTTAATATCTGCTTTTCATAATATCATTTATTCGAATATTTTATAGGATAAATATTAAATTAAAAAATGAATGGATTGATTAAATTAAAAAAAAATGAAATGAAATAATAGTATCTTAAATCAGAATATAAAGTCGGTTGGTATTTATTTCTGGTTTTTATTCAATGTTTCAAAAACCTCAGTCAAAAATTTCAGTTCTCATTTATATGAGACTTACAATGTCTTATGTTTTATTTAACATATGAGTTATACAAGTATAATAAAATTAATAATTTGAAAATTTAATTGATTGCTTCACATTCATTACACCACGGTATAGCGGAGATGAGTAAAATAGGCACAATTTTTGACAAAACAGAATGTAGTCTGCTACGACTACAACCTACATTAATAGTTAATGTCTCTCCGGTAAAGAAAAAGCTGGCTTGCGCGTCCAGCAATTCAGGGAATGTGGGTTCAATTCACACATTTATCAAAATTTTCATAACCCTAAAAACTGGATGTCTATTGGGTTGAAAAATTGTTTGATAGACAATTCTCGTAAAAAATAATCTGCCAAGACGTCTTCACATTCCGGAAATCCATATACCCCACTTTCAGAGTGGATATATTTACACTGTGTAGATCCATATGCTCAACTTTGGGAGCGAGTATGGTATAAGAAGAAGAAGAAAGAAAGAAGGAAATAGTAAGTAAACATATTTAAGTAATATCACAAAGTTTACGGTTTATAAACTTAGATCTAACGTCATATATAACAGAGATAACTTTAATAAATTAAAAGTTTTATAGAATTATATATCCTTACTATATACAAATTTAATTATTGTATTACAATTTTAGGTTCACTTGTAAGATTTCTAAGCTTAAATCTTCGATAACTTTCAAGCTTCACCGTCAAAATTATACTGTCGTTCATGTCTAGCATGAAAAGCTCGCGAATATTTCGCAGTGAGCTCACTATATTCAATATCCTACCTTACCTTAATCTCTTTTGGCTGAAAAATTGCCTTTTATTATTCGAGTACGAGGCAAGGTGAAAAATTACAGGTAATTTTGAACGAAGCGAGGGAAGCATCATTTATTTGTCACAGTTGGACTTTCTTGAATTATCAAGCAGGAGATTGATATAATTCTAAGTAGAGAGGAGATAACAAATGCCCGTCGAAAGGACTGTTGAAATGTGTTTTTTATCTTGATATTTTTTGTTCAAGTAAATGTTCTTGTCTTTATATGATTTTAGTATTCGGACGTTCTGTTCCCTACATTCACAGAGATATTTATCGTTTATTTCAAAATAGATGATATATATTTATGACTCAATTTGAAAATGTGTCCGGTAAAATTAAATTAGCATTATAAATTAATTATCATATCGATTGCGGAGAAGAAAAAGGACATAACCTACAAAGGTTTTTTTTCAGGAGGTACAAAAACGTTTATATAATGGTTTTAACCCAATGCCAAAACATTAAGCAGGTACAACCTTGAAGTGTATGAAGACTTAAACTGGTGTTTTGATTACTTAACAAGATAAATGATTTTAAAAAATAATAAAATTAATCAGGTGGAAGAGCTTTTCCCTGGTCGCTCATTTCATTGATCATCGTTTTTTTCAATGTTAAAAGCTAAATTTAGACACAAATTTGGCATTCAACTTTCAGCCTTTTGATAGAAAGTGTATTTAATTCCATAAATTATTATTATTATTTAATAAAAGCTGATTTGAAATATTGAAGTTTATCTCCTTTTTCCTTTCTGCAGTCGATATTATGTACAAATTAAAAGCAGGCATAGATAATAAAAGTTATAGTAAAAAATAGTTAAATACAAGGGATTTTTTCACATTATAAAATATAGCTTTAAGACTTTTATAAATCCGTTACTATTACAAATGAGATCTATTTATCATTACTATCGACCAAATATTTCAATGGGAAGACTACTATTTTTAGATTTTAGAGATTTTATGAAATTTGTTTTCAGTCGAGAAAAGCTTTTAAGAATTTCAGACATGCTTATTACAAAAATAATAAAGCTATTAATTTATTATAAAATACAATAATCGTAACTTTATGAAACAAAACTTTATGTAGTCAGCTGACCTTTGCTGGATTTCGTCTATCTGAGAGGTTGACGCGCGCTTTTTGGAACCCGAGATTACGGGTTTGGTTCCCAACGATGCATAATTAAAAAAAAAACTAATAAGGAAACAGGAGTAGAGTATGTCGATGAATTGAGCAATTAGCCGAAAATAAATTCTCGTGAAAAGAAATGTCAAAAACTTATGACGGCAAAAATATACAGCATTTTTGATGTAGCCATCTTTATACTATTAGGATCTATAAGCTCGAATTCGAGATGGTAGACACAATAAAAAGGAAAACGAGACTGAAATATATAAAATATAAAGCGTGTATGAAGCATTCAAATAAAAGTGATATCCTTGTTTGCATCATACACAAAACTTTAAAATCTTTAATAAGCTGTTATGAGCTTTCATTTATTTTTGGAAAGTCATAACAAATCCTTTTTTAGATTAACATTTTAAAACGGGGCACCGTAGTTTGATAAATAATAGTTATCTTTAAATTGATTTATAATGAAAAAATTTAGATATGAAAATTGTTAAATTTGTGCATATATAATAGTATTTTAAAATGAGAAAATTTCCATCAGCTTTTGTTTTTTGTATATTCGAAATTTAATTACAACTCAAACTAGAAGAATTAACAAACAGCACGAGAGATAATAAAATATTAATGTTTGCGAGAATTTTACTACTTTTAATTTTAATAAATTTACTACGATTAAAACAATAAAACGAAATAACCGCTCTATGTATAGAATACAAAGTTTGGATTTGATTTATTTGATTCAGGTGCCTCAAAGCAGTACGCATAATATGGTTTATGCCATTTACGGTATTATTCATTAAACAAATATATAATCACTACTGATTTTTGTAAGCAATTATATATCAATTGAACAATCTAAATGGAATACTTAGATTATTTAGGCAGAAATTATTATAGGATTTAGATGTTTTTTCATGCCAAATTCGTTTTTTGTACATGTTAAGAAATATGAAAAATAATAAAGGAAATATAAGATAATATTTTAACTCTTTGTGCTATAAAATTTTGATACAAAGGATTCATAGATATAAGAAAAAAGTTTTGACCAAAAAAAATCTTCTTAAAATTTAATGACCGTTCTTATTGTGAAACATATGAATATCAATAGTGTGAAGATGATTACTCCATCAATGGGGTATATTATTATATGTATTGTGCAAAATTATGTTGACGAGTTATTTCAAGAATTGATTATGAGCTGCTCAATTCATTAAGCATCAAGCCCTCGATTTTTATTTGACTCCGGCATCGATTCCTGCAGCTGCTTGATATTTCTTTTTCAAAAAAATTTCACTGAAAGTTTTAAAAAAGGTTTGGAATTTTATTGTAATATCATATTAATGTTGTAATAAAGATACGGTAATAACATGGATATGATTTAAAAAAATATTTTTGCCTCAGGATTGGAAAGCATAAAATATTTCTGATAAATAGTTTTTTTAACCACTGGAAATCCAAAATACTAAAATACTATTTATAGACTCTTTGTCCTTGGATATTTTAAATTCTCTAAAATATCTCCTTAACTTTTGATACCATTAAAACTTTTTCAGGCGTAGAGAAAATTCCAAGAATTTACATCATTATTTAGCCCACTGTAAAATCGAATTAAGTAAACCGCGTTTGATTTTGTATTTCATTATGCTTAAATCAACTTTGTCACTATACTTTTATATATTAGACTTTTACGAAAGCTTTTAAAATTTGAATTTAATTAAGTTTATAACATTACGTTTAACTTTGTTTAGTTTAAAAATTTTCAACACATACCAGACGTTGCAAAATCCACCAGTAAGTTGTGTACACTCAATTCTATTTTTACCATCCGTAAAAAACCATTTTTTTAGACTGATAATATATTTTAAAACGGGCTAAAATCTCGCTTAATCAAGATTTAATTATATCATTTAAATCATATTATGTCTAATGAATATTTGAAGATATTTATATTGTATGTATAATACTGAGTGAATGTCACCAAATCAGCTACAGTTAACTCGTTTGCTTATTGCCTACTAGTCATAGTAAATGAATAGATATATACGTACCGTGAAAGAAATATTAAATCTATAATATAAAAATTAACTAGTTCTAAGTAAATAATAACTATAGTTGGAGAGAACCTATCTACCATTGTTACATTAGCGTCTTATCTTATTTACACGTTTTTTTGCATGGTATTTTGAAACGTACGTCATATGTAAAAAAGCTTATAAAAAGAAATCGGCTGCAGAAACAATTCTTTATTGGGTAATAATATGGCTTTGAAAAGCAACGTTGAGACTTTGGGTATAGAGAGAATGCAAATAAAAGCATGAGTAATATTTCTTTTCATATATATTGTGTTTGACTTTTATAGACGAATATATAAAAAAACGTGTTGATTCCGTGCATTTCTGGTATTCTATTTTTGGAATAAACGCCAGAGCAATAAACTTTGCTTTGCTTATATTGTCATGAAATCAAATATATTAATTTTATCGCACTTGAATCGTAAATAAATAAACTTAATCGCTCAACTCGAAGCTTTTGATCAAAATTAAATTACTTAGAAGTAACAACGGCACGAACTAAGCAAATAATGAGAATGGTAATCGGCGTAATCTCAGTTTATTGTGTTATTTTTGTGTGGAAAACGCGATAAGCGATCCTCGAAAATATTAAACCATATCAAAAGTTGGACGCCGAACACACAAACTTGAATGACATGCAAAACGATAATAAACACACAATAGAAATTATCCAAGTACATTAAGAAACTCATCAAAGCAAAATGCAAACAATAAAATGGAATGATTCTGGAGGGTGTTCCATCTGTAGACTTTGGCACTTGGTTATTATACCAAATTTAAATAGTTGAGTGATTATCATTGTATATTGAAATATATTTACTCTTACTGTCCAGTGGTAGATAATGAGTGACCAGAACTTACATTTTAATTTATTTATCTTAATCTACTCGTTTAACCCTTTATGTATTCCTCATAAAAACCCCTATGGTTTTATCGATATCATTACGAAATAAAAAAAAATATCAGTATCAAGAGAAATAATTTTGCCCAAAAAGAAAAAGAGAGAGCATTCTGAACAGTTGCATGGAGTGATTCAGTACATAAATGATATCTACGTTAGAATGTCGTCTTTCTGTTTCCGACAATATTCTTATATTTATCGGACTTACTTTAATACAACGTCGTTAATACAATTTCGGAATATAAATCCTCGATATTGATATTGATTATTAACTAAATTTAAAGCCAGTATAATTACGTGAGAGAAATATGTATCAAATAGATGGATTATAATCTAAGATAATGAAATTATAGATGTCTCAACTTTGTTCTTCGAATGGATTCCAGCAGGCGTTAGACTCTTGCGCAGTCTTAATCAGAAATGTTGATATGTCATACGAATTACCACAAATGTAGCTTGACTTTGAATAAAGATGCTTCAAACTCTTCATTGCTATGGGTGATAGATATTATTAAAATAATTGTTTCATTACAAACCTTAAAAAATCTATTTTAATATATTAAAGCTGCGAAGAAAGATATAAAAAGTATTCTAGAAAGATTGTGTGGGTGACCACTTGAGTTATGTTGAGTGTTGTCAATAGATTTATGATGTACTTCATTTGGTTTATTATTAATTATTTTATGATGGTTTTACGTGCAGTTTCACATTATTAACATTGTGATAGGCTTAGCAGTAAATATCTAATGTTGATTCAATCCAATATGTCTTAAGGTGTAGTATCCTAAGATGAATACAATAGCTTTTAAGCTATATAGCAATAGCTACTATATTTACTCATAAATAACCGGAAGTGGATGATTTAGTAATGATGCTGGCGACAAACAGACTAGACTAAAACATACGTAATACTACACATCCCACACCATAAAGCATTTTTAAAAATCCTCATCACAAGCTAATAAATACTCTTGTGACCATGTCAAAACTCGGCTGTTTTAATTGAATAAAATTGGTTAAAAATCAACATAATTAGTGGTTAGTAACGAATTATAACATTCTCTATGACTTTCCACATTTTTACATGAGTTACGCCACTGTTCGCCAAATAAAAATCGCGGAAAATCAAATAAATTTGATGGTGCATTTTAATTGCTTATTCACGTTTTCTATAAACTATTTTTGAGGATATAACAGCTTAACGCTCGCAATTTTTTGTTGAATTTTCCACGGTAGCCGGTGAAATTCGCGAGAAAATGTCCAAAAAACTGAAATAATATTATACCATCTCTCGATGACATTCACAATTAACCTGAATCGTAACTCAGGTATTTGTCATAGAAAATAAACGTTTGGCGTAAGACTTACTCGTACATATGATTTATCGGTCACCAACCAATATTCTGTCAAGCCTCAAATACGAGTCCACGGTCGTTAAGCTGTTAATACGTTTAAGATTAATACTATATGAGCAAATCACTTTAATGATTTTGATATGGATAGTATCGTTTGTGCTTCTAGTTCTCTCAAGTGTTTCTGTAGGATTAAATGATATCTAAAATACAGAAAACTCTATGGTGGCTGAGTACTGTTTGTTTATGAACATTTCTGAGATTTCCCGTTTTAATGAAATTGGTCTAAATTAATAAGTACGTGATATTTTTTTGTATCATTACTCATTTGTTATAAATCAGACTTTTCCGTCGTCCCTAATGCGACATAATGAAGTTGGACGTGTCCATTCTAGTACAGAAGCCCATTCGCCGTAACAATAAAGTACAGGGCCCACCTAATGGAGGCATTGTCACTTGATAGGGGCTGCAATTCAACTCCTATTGGGCCATTGTGCCACGCTCGGCATACTGCCACACCGATTCATCACTGACATTTCTATGTGTTTCGGTTCAAATGAAATGAAAAAGAATTATTTTAAATTACTTTAGAAACCGAAAAAATTTACGTCCGCTTTTACGCGAACGTATTATACTTTTCAAGCTAGAGGGAATTTGTCATTTTTCATTAAACTCTCGACAAAATAACACTTCATTTGATTTTAAAAAAGCTTATAAAAAAGAACCTTTAAATGTATCAAGTAATTATTCTCTATATTACTACTGAACGTTAACATTAAGACAACTCAAGATATCGCCAAGCTAGTTTGATACTGTAGTAAGCCATGTATTTTTATATTTATACAAACAATCAGCTGTGGTAATCAAACTCGCAATCTTTGGCTGCAAAGCCAGCACATTATAATTATGCGTGATCGATATTCCACATGCAACAAAAATAAAATCTAATCAATTTACTTTCCCATACAGACAGTCCTCCGGCGTTTGTAAAATCGTGCGATCTTTTGAAATTTCTATTTTTATTTTAATATTTTATTAT
This sequence comes from Rhyacophila evoluta, assembly GCA_022683975.1. Taxonomy (NCBI): domain Eukaryota; kingdom Metazoa; phylum Arthropoda; class Insecta; order Trichoptera; family Rhyacophilidae; genus Rhyacophila; species Rhyacophila evoluta. The sequence continues at coordinate 2,229 of JAGVSQ010006717.1, read as the reverse complement.
TTCTATCTCTCTATATATGAGAGATTATCATAATTTTCAACCTCCTCTGTTTCCATGTGTTTTTCACTCAACAGACAAACCCAGCCTCCAGGCGATTTCAATATACATGTAGTATCAACTACCACAAAACTATTATCATTAAAATCGTTACTAAAACCATTGTTATAAGTAATTATTTGAGTTCTAAGACGGTTATTATCACATCGGTTCATTATTTGGTGTTAATACCTGAAACATCGAGCTTTTATTCATTTTATACAAATCAATTACAACTATATTTTATTCAATAATGATCGGAAAATTTACATAAATTGTCCATGGAACTGTGCGACAGTAAATAATTTGAGTACAATGATTTCTTTATATACTTCTTACACTATGTTCGCTCCCGAAGTGGATCATATGGACCTAACATAGTGTGAAAATTTCTACTCCAAAAGTAGAGTATATGGATCTCCATAACGTGTAGACGTTTTGGCTCATTATTTTTCACGAGAATTATGTTTCAAACAGTGGCTCAACCCAATGGGCATCCAGTCCTGCATTTTTCAGATTTTTTAAAATTCAGTGGGTGTAAGAATTAAGCCCACATTTCCCAGATTTGAAAGAATTTTTATTGTTGGTATAAGAGATAGAGAGAGAGAAAGAGAGTTATTTATAGATGTATTTTAATGTTGAATTGAGTATTTATTAATATTGTATACAAATATTGATAAAATAATATTGATGATTCGCATAAAATACAAATTTAATAATTGAAGTTGTATAAAGCGGAGAAAAAACTATTGAAAATATAAAATTATCGACCAAGTCAATGATGATAAGCTCGATGCTGAAAGGTAAGCGTAGTTAGCGCACTACGGAGGTTGCAAAATAAAGACAGCTATGAGATAAAAAAAAATAAAAGATGAAAAATTGAATGCTCAGTGGATTGGAATATTGAGGATCAAACAATTTTTGTTGAAAAAAATCTGCCAACATTAGTATTCAACACATGGAAATCTATAAATTTAATATCTAGATTAGTCAACTTTACACTATTATGATCCATATGCATCAGTTTAGGAGCAGACGGTAAAAAAGTTATACTTTATTATTTTAAATCAATTAATTGTACTTTTATCAACATTTTTAGTGCTTTAAAATATTGATAGGACTGTGGGGGTGTTGTAGGATGTCGACGTAGTCCTCCGTAATCTTCAATGCTATGATTTATTGAAGTTGAAATATCAGTAAGTTATCACAGTTGTATTACAATTACATTTTTTTATGTTCGCGGGAAAAGACGCGTATAACAGCGGATGGAAACAAACGATAAACAGCGCGATGCTTGCTAGTTGAGTTGGTTGATTCGAAGTGAGGACTAAGAGAAAGAACTCGGCCATGCGTCGCTTCTTAATAGTTATTAGAAGGTTGGTAATATTGCTTATGCTGCACTTTCATTGGTTTATAATAATGTTTATTTATTGCTTAGAATGTTTGTGACATTCGATATTGGTGATTAACTAAATTCACACTGGATCTATATAATATGGCTAAGATGCAATTAATTTATATAACCAGCTGGAATGTGTTTGATTTATATACGCCACAGGACTATTTACTATATTCGTATTAGTGAATGTATAAAAATGGCCGAAAATTCATTGGTTTATGATATGATGTAGAAAGTATGACAAAGTCAATTAATTTTTTCTATTAAAACAGAGGGGCTATTTCCTTGACTTTTGTTTTATTCGCCTGCACTGTCTGTGAGCTGAAATAAAAGTCATATTAATCATCATTGAAACATAACCTTGATTACTAAGAAGTATATAAGATTTTTTTTACACCCTAAACTATTCCATTATTTATTGGTATATTTGAAAGGTCCATTGTTTATAAGCAAATTTGAAAGAAATCTGATACATGGTATTTGGGGGTCAGCGAAAATCATATTTGTATTGTAATACGTCCTATTTTAAACATGTAACGTTTTTTTGGATAGTTTTTTGTTTTCAATTGACCTTTTTTATATATAATGCACATTTTTTTATATTTTAGGTAAGTTTTTTGTTTCGAACGTTACGTTACATTTTCAAAATCCATAAAAAATAAATTCATCTTATCTATCATACATTTTATATTTCTCACCATTTTATAAACTCTAGGTACTCATTTTCCATTATTGAAATAAAGTTGTATGAGCATTTTTATAAAATTTTGATTGAGCTTTTATTTGAATAAGCT
>JAGVSQ010006716.1:0-16045 GCA_022683975.1 Rhyacophila evoluta | reverse complement strand
CGAACCCGCATTCCCCGGATCGTTAGGCGCACACGCTACCAACTACGCTACCGGGGAGACGAATATACATATTTACCTATGTAATAATAATCAACACTACGCGCACAATATGGACATGACGTCACAAATCATATTGCAAACTAAATTGCATGCAATATCTTCCCTGAAATGGGTTTCATGGGTCGGAAACGGGCCGCGGACCGCCCATTAATCAGTCGCAGGACAAAGGGGTTGAAAGGCCTCCGAGTGGGCAGGGTATTATTATGATTGACTCTCTCGCCACCCCCAAGGCGGTACAACACACCGAAGAGACCGAATGAAAAACGCATTTTGAAAAGATTTATGCGTCGAAGAAAATTGCAATTTTATAATGCAAACATTAAGCGGGTGTTTACAATGTAGAATTTCATTATATGATAACAAAACTTAATCTAAAACATAACTAAAACATCACGTAGTGGCTCAGACGTTTTATCCCATATAATGGGGTCATAGCCCGGAACGCATAGATGAAAAAGTAATAGAAAATAATATCACTCTAATTTTATACATGACAGTACATAGATGACTAAAAGGTATTTATTAGAAGCATCGCTTATTGTAATACACTGAAAATTTGAGCTTGAAAAACGAGCTTGATTTTTAAACTATAAACAACTGATTCATTTATTAATGATTGCATTCAAATATTTATTCGAGATCTACATAGTTTCGATAATGGTATCATAGTCGAAATAACTATCTACAACGCTAATTAAAATGTTAAATTACGATAATTCAATATGCAAATAGTCACACATAGGCGCAAGTTTTTTAGTGGGATGTTTTTCAAAAGTTCCAGATTGCATAAAAACATTGAATATTAAACTAATATGCGTGGTATTTCTAACAACGATACGGCATTTTATGCATGAAAAAGAAATATGCCAAAATTTGGTTGTTATCACGAAAATAGTACGCATTTTTATACAGAAAATTAAGTAAGCATTTAAAAGAGTCATAAGCAAAAGTGATATCATTATATTATTAAATCTCAACTTTTTCTTATGTAACCAGAATATATTTATTTCTAAGGAGTTGAAAGCATCAATGCCGGGAATCAGAAGGATCGTAATTAGCGGAAGTTTCTCAACCCCAAAGGGTTTTTATATTTTTCCAACTCAATTGGCTTTGCTTCCTCCTGAGTAATTAATTTTTTTCTTGGCTGCGAATGAAAGACGTCGCCTTGGGTTTATTATGGCTTCCCTCGAAGTGGTAATAAAGGTTATTTCTATGCAGACGCATAAATTATTGTTTATCGGGTGTGGTTTTATAATGGAAATCGGAATATTTTAGATTTACGGCTACAGTTTTCGTTAGAGAAATCGCATAAATTATATACATTGAGTTTACAGTAGTGAGATAAACCAGATTATTGTGAAATTGAAAATTCAAGGATTATCCGGCGAATTCTAGGAAATTCTAGAATCAAATTCTCAGACACAGCGAGCTGAAAACGAATCAGAAAAAAAACATTGTAACATTTAAAGCTTGCCAAATAAGAGACACAGAGCAATATCAAAAAATGTAGCTATGTATATTATTCCACAAGACGATTTATTAATCATAAATTATATTTGAGTGATACAATTTTCAAGCATACATCTTTTCAACGATCGGGATTACATCATGTAGTCAATATACAAAATTCGGTTTCTATAGTATTTCTAGAATAGTTTTAATCTGTCAAGACATTTTCACACTGCGGAGATCAATATACTTCACTATCGGAGTGGATATCTTCACACTGGGTAGAACCATATGCTCCACTTTGGGAGCGAACATGATTTAAAATAATAGTTTAGTTTAGCAGAGAGCCGCTGATCAAATCAGCTGCATCCGTGATTTCTGATGCCCGAAGGACGTGGAATAATATATATTTGATTATACATCATCTGATGATGTATGTTAATATATCACCGTTGTATATACTGTAATATAAATCGAGGCTGTATACTTATTTTAAATTTAAAAAAACCAGGACAGAGATGCTCAATGGTTCGTATAATTAGCTGACGATTGATTCTCGCGATTATAAAGATCTTGCTGCAAATTCAGACAGGACATGATGAATAGTAATGATATTGTGGGTCAAAATTTTATTGGAAGCACACGACTACGATTGGTTACAACTGGCGTAAGAAAAATGGACACAAAATATGAATACGTCTGTAATACAAACAACAACAATAAAAAACGGCAAAGTTCAGGAACGAAAATATGATAGGTAAATAAATATCATCTTTCAATTTCGCTTTCGATTTTTCATGAGAACTATAGACTTTTGTTGAATGTGCAAACTGAATTTATTACCAAAAATTTTACAAAACAAAAACTACATAACCATTACTTTCTACATACTCTTCTACTTCTACTGAAGATTATGAGAGAGGTTTATTGTAAGTCTACCTTTCAATCAATTGGGAATTATAATGTTAGGGAAACCAAACGTAATGTCGTTTTTTGATAACACATTTTACATATCAATTGTATTCTGTCTTTTGAGTTATGTATGGAATTAACTTCAGTTTAGTATCCACCTAGAACTAGTTTTTACTATTTTCGCTCCAAAAGTAGAGCATTTTTGAAATGTGAAGACAGTTATCTTAGTATACATTTTTTTTCACAAGAAATGATCATTACATCGTTGGATTTAGAAAAATTCAGTGGCTGTGAGGATCGAACCAGCAGTCTCCGGTTCCCCAGCGCGCGCTGACCTCTCGCCCACTGAGGAGACCGAAATTATCATGGGGTAAAACACAGTTCTTCCTTTTAAAATGGCAGAGCAATTTCCATTAAAATAAAATGCATTCGACTCGAAGGAAAGTTCATTTTTATACAAACATGTGACTTGATGTGCGACTTCGTGGTACCGAGCGATTTTAAAGTGCGCTCGCTTATTAGCTCGTTCAACTAACATAGTACCATAAAACTAAATTATATACTTAAAATAATAAATTACTGTTCTAAATTTGATTACTGGAGATCGTATTTATTCTTATTTAAATCAATTAGTAAGGGGCATAACATTGTTGATCGTCTCGCGATAGTGAATTCGACAAACCGTTCAAGAATAAATTCACCACGTACATGTGTCACCCGGCACATAAGTTTCGTTCATGATAAATCCACAATACAATCTCGTATTTATTCTGAACATGTGTGGCATCAATGCGACGTCGCATCTGCAGAGCCGAGTCGCAACAGCGCACCGCTGGAAATCGATGCAATTTGTGTGGGAAGACATATTTCCATTACGTAATGATGCGCGTGCCATGACACAATATTGCACAGTGAAATTGAACTTCATTGCAACATTGTGTCGGCACAAAACGTTAAAGTTTATTGTCGAAAAAAATTAAGTGAGCATATGTAAAATGTATCGTGTTTACATAAATAAACACGTTTCTTTTAAATTAGACTAATCTCCACTCTAATCTAAACTCCAAAAAGCACTAAGCCAATGAATGGGAATCTAGAGTTTAGTGTATAGAAAATTTATTAAATTCCAAAGAGATATCTGCCAAAACTAAGCCCATAATTTACAATGCCAATTATAATGTGTGTATGTATAACATATTGGTATGACACTCCCTGCGTTTAATCCCGTATCTCCAAACATAACATATATAAGAGAGTATCTAAAAGATTGCAAAGTAACAGCTTATAAAACAAGACAAACAGTGAAGTTGGTACTTTTTCCAACGTGTCTACCACAGAACTGAGTGCGTACATAACAAAAAGAAAGCAGAACTAAATAAAAGCTTATAATGAAAAGGAAGTATAATCACGGAAGTGCCCCATACGCGATCATACGCAGGGAATGTCGATGTGGGAAATCTAAAGCCTGATAGAAAAAGAAAAATACATATTTAAGCATTTGAAATTAAATGTGTTAGTAAAAAAGTATTTCTAAAAGTTTTCCAGGAGATTTTGACTTGATATAAAAAAAATCACATCGTTCCAGCAAGAAGATACAGATGAATAGGCAGCGTCACGCGAAATGATAAACCAGGTTCTCATATGAAGTAAATGTAGGAATCTCAGTAGTGAATTTATTTTTAGAGTATTAGAGTATGTTACTTTGGTACTAGAACTAAATGTATAATATTATAATGTGATGAGTTTGTCGACACTGTCGACAGAATATTGAAATTGTTTGAGCGACGGCGCCGAAGCAGTGCATTTAGGATTCAAAGTGGAACGTCGCGACGCCGGTCATTGCGAAAAGGCGACGTCCGAGAAAAGCGCTCGATATTGAATTCCGAATAAACGACGATCGCCTAACAGAGGTAACTCTACGACGCCTTCACTAAACCACCCTCGCATGTTTAATACTGCCAGCAAGCACAAATAATCGGATAACCTCAGTGGAAGAGTTCACGACTGATATTTTTTACGATTGTTATCACCGAATGGATTGCACTTGATTAGCTGCAAAGATATTTCACGATAAAAAATGTTTTTGTGGTTAATCAATCATTTGAATTTTTGCTTGCTTTTGACTTGATTTAATCTTCACTATACGTCATATTTTCACAGCCGTTTTACAAAAAAATGTACGGCTCAACGAAGACTACTATTATTATAATCAATACTATTTAAAGAGTAGTTCTGCAAGCCTTTGGTCACACACATTACTTAGTCCAGGATCGCTACTTTGACAACAACTAGTAGTTCTTACAAGAAGTCGTATTTTTTAAGACGCTTGAAAATTTTCCACCGTATAATAAAAATCTAATTGCAATTTTTAGATTGCGGTTTCTCCTATTGTTTTTTCACAGCAGTGTCGGTATTACAACTATAGGTATGAATAATTGACAACCTATCTCGACAAATTTCATAAGTAATATCTATTAGACCTTCTATGAGATGCATATAATATATCGACTGTAGAAAGGATAAAGGACGTAAAGTAAGGACGTGTTTTGTTTATCCAATTTGATATTAATTTATAAAGCTATTTAAGATGTTTTTAAAAAGAATCTACTTAATTTGTAGAATAATATTTGGTTTAGCCGAAATTAAGCTAAGGGTTTAGTAGAGCGCAAGAAGCTAGAGAAGATGCTCATCGAATAGTAAATTGTTCTAGGCTGATGATGAAGGCAACTTACTCGTAACCAGGTAAGTAAATTTAGTATGTTCGCTGAACATCCAATAATGCTGAGATCAATATTAAGCATATAAATTATGCGCTTAATACGATCCTAGGGGGAGCAGACTTCGTTATTCCTAACAGAAAAAAGGTCAGTCGTGAAAACTCGTTCGGCTTAAAAATAATAAAAAAAGAAGAAGCTACTAGACGCTGTTTACAGAGTGTTAATATAATATTTATGTTTATCGGGAGATGCTTTTGTGTATACAAAACGATATGGAACATCTTGCAAAACCTCGTAACTCAATGGAGTGAATTCCCAACAATAATAAAATAGCTGTTAAATCAAACGTATTATCATTTTGAAAAAAAAATACAATTAAATAACTATAGAATACTTAGTTATTATATTATAAATTATAGATCAGAACCGGTTTCTCGCAATACACAATACTGAAACGAATATTTATATTCATAGCCAAATGATTTTTGTCTAGATGTCTAGATATATTACGATCAAATTCAATTCATCTATCAAAAATTTGCACAACTCTAGCATACATGTGTTTTAATAACAATAAACCAACAGGACTTCTATTGGATATTTCAAGAACGAGAATATTGTATATACTAAATCGACATTTAGGCTCTAACACTACATTACATTAATTTGTGAGACACCCCTAACTTTGTCTTTGTACTTCTCTTATAAATGGTTATTTTAACACCATAAAGTAGATCAAAGTACATACATATTTCAAAGGAGAACGAGCATCGATTAAGTATATGAAAACTGTAAGCATCCCTGATACATATATTGTATACAAGTACGATGTGTATATTAAATATATGTTAAGTGGGCTTATGACCATAACTCTATTTTTGTAATTTAACAATAAGTACGAAAAAAAATTTCAAATATAAAAAACCCTTCAACGTAACTAATGAACATTAGACGTCACATGTCCTCTACAATAATTAACCTTAATGAAATCAATATTAATTGCTGAAAAATGCCTTCAGAATATAACTTTTATACTTGTTCTTGTTCTCTTGATATATTATATTCTTATACTCGAAAGTCCGCCTGTCGTAGATATTATGCAATACTCATATTATAAATTTTAGATTCCAATAATCTATAAAGAAAAAAAAATAATAATAGCCAAGGGATTATTTACAATAAAAATAGGATTAATAGAAATAGTGATGTATATTCTGAATTGTGCTATTTTTTTCATTACGGAACTGTCAAATAAAGATTATATTTAATTTTGAACGTGTGATGCGAGTTATTGCAAGATCCGGCGCACGGTGTCTGTTTGCCGGCCGCTTTCAGGGAGAGCTGGCCTCGTTTATTTTTAAATTTTTCATTTTGGAAACCCTCCTCTGGGGTATTCCGATGCATTCGAAAAGCACAATGTACGTTATATAACCCGGTTAGTGGAGGGACGTGCAACGAGATTTTCGGAATCGCGATACCTTTAATCCGGCATAAATATTGTATGTATTTTTGTGCAGTGTGCTCGTAAAATTCTAACACATACAACTGTAAAAATGGATACCTTAAAATCAGCCTTTTCTGAGGTTACCTTGCATTTTATCATATTACATATTATTCACTTAATTTAATATATTAGATAGCTATATATGTCTATGTTCAAGTATCAATCAAATAAATTGCTTTTATCTGCCTATTTTATTAAATTTGTGTTACAAATTAAAAATTAAATTAATCACTATTATATATACAACAATGAGAACGCTGAGAAGGTAGTTAAGACAGAAAGTAAACATAATCAAACAAAATTCACCCAATTACTCAAATTAGCATTTACTGAAGCGATTTGTGTTATTTTTACCAACCGAATTATGTTCGCATTAAATTAAAAAGTTCTACATTTTTTAAAGTATAGAATTATCATATCTCGCTTATGTGTAAAATACAAACGTTAGAAATATGGCAACTGGAATGAAACCTTTTTAACAATGCGGATAATTCGATAAAATAACATTTATGTATATTTTTACCATTTCCGCTCCGAAACAAAACCTATGTATCTTCGCAGTATAAAGAAAACCAGAAATATAGAAATAGAAATGGAGTATATGGATATATCTAATGTGAAGATATCTTGATGTTTTTTTTTATGAGAGTTGGTTGTCAGCAAATTGCTTAACGCGGTCGGCATTCGGTCTGACAGTTGAAGGATTCGAGCCCTCAATCTCCAGTTCGGATGATGATCGGCGGTCGGCTAGTCATCTAGTGGTTAGGATGCCCGCCTTATGTATTTGGTAAATATGTTCCTGCTAACTAGATAGTTAAGTAGTTAATCAACGGTAGCTGTCGACATTATATATTATATGCCTTCAAATATAATATATAGGAATATTGAGATTATTTCAGTGGCCGTGTTCTAAATGGGGTCCACCTGAAACCTGAAACCGATAGCGGCGCATTTTAAATTCATTCCACATGTAGGTACTGAGCGACGATAAAGGCAAATTGAAGTCGACATGGGGCACGTCATTTGAATGCGAATGCCCCTCGGTAAGGAATTGTAATTGCGAGCGGGTCGGCATTACCAGCGGCGTGCAAACAAATTAACAAGGAGTTCGCGGCGCCGACGTTCAAACAACACACTAAACCAGCGGTCTCCAACCTGAAGGCGCGGACTATTGCCAGGGGAGGCATCACAATTTGAGAATTTAAAAAAAGTGCCTTTATTATTATGTTCATTGAAAAAATAAAAAGCTGAGAGGCGCGGATTTTTTTTTTCGCGGAGGCGTAGTAGCAGAAAGGTTGGAAGCCGCTGTAGTAAACAGTATACCTATTATATCTCTGCAACTAAAAATATACTCTGAAGGCACCATGGTGTGACTATAATTCTTAACTGATGATTTGGGCAAAACGAGAATGTAAAACAAGATAAAAATTCGTAGCATTATATTCATAATAAGAGTATATATTTTAAGCACAGTATCAAATTTCATAGTGCTAAATTTTTTGCTTTTAATTTTTATCATATTGACAAGCTCATGGGAGTAAACAACAATGAGTGGGTTCGTTTAAATAATTTATGTACAAAATTAGACTTAAGATACTTAGTAAAAAGTTAAAAAGTGAAAGGATAAATATTGTAGGAATTTATCAAAGTTATGAATGAAAAACTAAATTGGTTTCTGGAGAAAAATGATATAGGCAAAGGGAAGTAAGTATTTCCCAATTGATTTAAAATGAAGTAAAAATTGGCATCGTACAGAATTTCTAATAGGCTGCTATAATTTTCAATGAAAGGTTGGGGCGATTATTCACCGAACCCTAGAAGGACATCACTGTTCGGAAGTGTAAACATCACACGAAAAGTGCATCGCAATTGAGTGAAATGAATACGCCACACCATTACGGATAAGTTTTCTAACGTATGCGCAACATGCAGATGTGACACGACCGAAACTTTCCAATGCTTACAAATTCTATTCTATGGATTTGCATATTCAATAATATGTAACTGAGTTTAGTCGGTAACTATTCTCTATATTTCACTGTCGACGTACATTTTTATATGGACGCATCGAAATGAAATTGTCGACATCGGTAAATATCGAGAGTCATTTGTTAAAGGTTTAGGTAAAGTTTGTTTTCAGGCTCGTAGTTTCTTGATTTACTTTGAGAGAACTGAGCCTGAATTTTACTTTGACAGAATTGCAGATTATGTCTACGCAACTTTTTATATCATGTACTATTACTAATCATTACACACTACAGGATTCTGTCAAATTTGTGGGCAAATTCAAGGAAGCATTTGAGAAAAATAATCTTTTGAATAATTTCTTTTTTTTCGTGATGTGAATTGTACGTGATAATTTCAATGAATGAATGTTCACAAACAATATATCTCTGTTTGTAAAGTCAAAATATATGTATTAAATAAATGTTGTCGAGAAGAGTAGAAAACATATATAAATGGAGTGAAATAGAACACATACTGAAGTTGAAAATAGATTTAAAAATAATTTGTATAAAAAATGCATTAATTCTCTCACATTCACGCAGAATACAATGACTTAAACAATTTATTGTAGTATCAGTTGCTTTGAAAAATGGCATTCTAATTCATTCGGATTGAAAACAATGATCCATGGCAAATAATGTTCCAAATGTAACAATTATAAAAACCACACAAATAAAAAAATATTTAGTAATATAATTGTCATTTAGGGCACACATACTCGTACAGTTACAGCAACAGTTATCGAGTAAAATTTTAATTAATTCACACAGTTGACGTCAATATTGTAGATATAAGAGGCTGAAATTTGATTGAGAATAATTTATTTTTCAACGAGAATCAATTTTCAGGAACTAATTTCAATTTACAACCTTGAACGCAAACCTCGGTCGCCTATTCAAACGTAACGAGTTTTAAATGTAACTGAAATAAAACCGTGAAAATATTTTTAATAATTTGGTACCTAAACAATTAATTGTTGAATTGTTTACATGTATAGCAAATAGAAAATCAATGACAGAACCGGAAGATAATAAGATCAATAAAAAAAGATGAACATAATATTAATACAATTGCAAAAAGCGATAAAAGTAAAAAATGATTCGTGAATTCTAAAAAGCAGTGTAAATGTGAAAATTTATAATATTAACATTAAAACATAGTAATATTTGTAGGCGGACGGACATATTTATGTATTTTTGGTGTGTACGTAAGATACTTACTGGCTGCCTGATGAAGCACCATGTCTGCGAAGATAATGAGCGGCGGAAGAAGAAGCGGGGCGGTTCACAATGCCACCATCGCCAAGGTGAAGCAGGTGGCGAAGCCCAACAACCAGCCCTCCGCGGCAGTCATGCGCGCCTGATACGATATTCACTTCATCGAAGGCACACCGACGCGACCATGTATCAGTGCATACGATGACACATCCTGACAGCAACGGAGATTTATCTCTTCACTTCCCCTGATATAGTATCTTGATTGTATCTTCTTGTCCGTCACAAAATAATTTCTACAATATACGTATAGTCGTCATGACCTATATCTTCATTAACATGTGTTTTTTACATAATCTAGTGTGAGAATGACACAATAAATTATTTTAACAGCGACTTTTTTGATCAAATATTACTCCGGAAATCAACGTTGTTCTCCTCTGATTATAATTCACTTAAAAATAATCTTGTCTTATCACTTTTAGTTTTTAATTCAGTTAAACTCAGAATGTTACCACAAAATCTACGAATGAATAATAAATAGATGCGTAAGAAAACTAAAGTGCCTGCACAATGGTATATTGAATATGCATATTTTGCTCTAAAAAATTACATTTCACCCCTTTCACACAAAACAAACTAAATATTCATTACTTATCTTAGAATATTTAGACTAAAATTAATTACACTATATATAATTGAATAGTATGTCGAATACATATATTAAATGAGATGATATGCATTAATTAACATCGTAGAATGTTAAGCATTGACTAGAACACAACATTCTTTCAATTTTTTTTTGAATTGTATTTTCGTATACATCCATTATCTGCGACATATTTACTTCAATATGTAATGTAGTTAGTTAAGTAATATACTTATGTGTACAGATACTGAAATCTTATCCGAATATTGGAATGAAACTTATTTGTTCTGAAGTTAGCCAGAAATGAATATAAAACATTTCCACACAAGATAAATTAACACATACAATTGGCCATAGAGAAATATTATAGCGGTTTATATTTACTACGATCAAAATCAAAAAATATTAAAGTCCCTTGCCCGTTTATCCAGTTTTATTCAAATTTCATATATTTTTTTCAATTTTAAATATTTATTATTTAAAGTAAACTATATACCTTTACTTTAATTAGGTAAATTCAGTTTAAAGCGCGCCTTAACATTTCTTTAAGTTTAATTGTCATTTGTTCATTTGTCAGTCTTCGAATGTCTATGTGTACCCTTTCGTATATTGTGTTGTTTTGAATATGTTCAATTCAACGCAAATGATACTTTTGTTTAATAACATAAACAACGAATTTTATCTAAATTTCATTTTGATTGTCTTTATAGTATGTTGTCATCGGTGACTAATAATGATTGATAAGTATTTACACTTCACAAAGTGTTAAGCCTCTTTGATAATAATTAATATTACCCGGATCTAAAAAGAAGGATTAGATATTCGTTTGAAAAACACGACCATAATAAATTAAATCCATTATTATTTGCGTTGTATTATAAATAATTTCCAGAACGATCGCGTTAATGCAACATGATTGAAAAAAATCCCGACGAAGGCCGAATGTTAGTTAGGTCATCCAATTGTAAAAAAAAGCTTTGAACTTAACACCTTGAAAATTGTTTCCTCTGAAATCTTGTATCTTTGCTCTCTGTAATTTATTAATATTGTTATACTTGACCATAAAAGCAACATTTAACATATCTATGATTATTATTGAAATTATTGACTTGTTGAAAACCTTTTCAAATAGTAAAGTCGCGAGTATATATATATTATTTATTTTCTATGTATGTAATTTTAATACTATACAGCGTTTAAAATTATAAAAAAAACAAAAAAAAGTATCAAAAATGTACAAAAAAATATTTTATCAATAAAAAATTAACAATATTTCAAATGGCGAACCACCAGAAAAACTTTATAGACCGTCAGACGTACACGGGCCGTCGGTTGAGAAAGTACTTTACTAAATAGTTTCCAAATATACGGCGAGTGACAGTCATAATGATATATTACACACATATATATATATTTACTATCAAATAGTTATTATATCTGGTATGTCATCATAAATTAAAAAAAGGATGTTATAATTACTGTTGTAATAGATAAAAAGCAGAACTTACAGCCTTGAATTACAGAATGATATTCTTTTATAAGTATAAATTATATGCGTATACAGTAGACATCACTATTTGAGAGTTGTTCTATACATCGATTTTATATTATTAAAGGTGATATTTATTGTGTAAATATAGTGAAAAGGTCAACAAAATTAGGTTCTTATAGACGTATAATTTTGTTTTATAAATAGTGTTAAAATAACAACCGCACACGCCCGTATTACTCGAATAAAATTTCGTTACGAAATAATAATTGCTACTAAATTTCGTAACAGTTTTTATTTGCGCGGAGAGTCTGGATATCAGTGTGCTAACAAAAGCAGTCCAGTAGCGTTCACGCTTAGTTGGCTATTTCAAAGGGTAACTGGACAAAACCTCCCGGAAAATAGCCACGAAAACCCCCGTCACTGGACATTATGTAAGTCGAGGTTGGTTAAGTTATGATAGGTTAGGTTAGGCAGTAAATTAGACAAGTTTGTTTAAAAACATTTTGTTTTACGGTTTTAGTTATTTTAAATGGTAGAAAATTATTTACGGGGATTTTTTTCCAGCTTATCTTTAAAATAGCTCACTAATGGTGGATTAAATATTCTTTATCCGGAAGATAATTATCTTGTTACCATCGGATAGCGACAAAAGGTAACTTAAATATGGAAGATGATTTACGTGGATTTTAAGCGATATTAGAGTTTGCAAGGAGTCACACGAATCAAAAAAAATATAACGATAACAATCTCAACAAGTACTTATTAAATATACAGGCATCTGAAGTAGCAACAATCGGATGTTACCCGTACTACATTAGATCACTTTCTGAATTTCAATAAGGAAAATTGGTGAATACATCAATGTAGCGTACATTTATAGATACATTTTCATTGTATCGCGGATACATAAAGTCAACTATTGTACAAGTTTAATAGTTATATAGTACATAGCATAGGATGGAGCGGTCCGGCCTCTGGGGATATTGGGAATGAAGCCGCCAGTCAGGTCTGGCAGATATTGGATTTCGTCTACGGAAATCCCAGTCTATGATTGAACGGATTCATGTTTCAATGCCATATACATCGATTTATATTACAACCGTACTTAATATATCTATTTATACAAATTAATGGAATCGGAATGAATGAGAAATTAGATAGTTATCTCTTTAACACTGTGCGGTTCCTTTTCTCCTACATCATCTATAATCTATATCATGGGTTATATAACAATACCGGACGACCTACACTATTTATTTTATTTAGCTTATGCTAAAAATGGTGGTATTAAAAAACAAAATTCAACTTTAATATGAAACATTTATATCTATTGTGTGTGGAGAGTTGGTCCTTTACGATAAATTTGTAGAGATTTTTCTTTAGTGTAAGTAGTTGAGTGTAATGAATTCAAAACTAATACAAAAACAAACGCTTTAAAAAAGGAAATGTGCAATACATTAATTAATTATTCCGGGTATAAATTTATGTTCTGATATGACTAACATAAAGCACATACCCACCGTATTAATCTTGCATGTATATTGTCATCAGTACAATCAAATATTCATATGAATTAGTACGGAAAACTTACATAAATATATCAAAGATATTACGTAAAAAAATTAAAGTGAGTAGTACCGTATGAAACAAAAAATGCTCGTCTATTATGTATAACAGACAAAGTATAATGTAATATTGTAGGTTTTCTTTTAAGAAGAAGAAGAAGAAATATTTTATTCATGGTAAAAGCCGCAGAATTTTTCTTTTCTGAAATCACTGAAAAGTCGTGAAAATTTTATTCGCAACGTGTTTAAAAAGCAAGATAAATGGCCGAGCCAATACTCGCGTCACGTTTCTCTAAAGTCCGAACTACACATTTTACTATAACAGGTAGTGGAGACGCAGCCCTCGGGAATAGAGAAATATTTTTCAGCGTTTGCCAGTGAACCAAAAAGTTTTTATTTTATTCTATTTCGATATGAAACGCCGCGTTGTTTGCAACATTCGACGACTCGGGTCGTAATTCAAAATGTTTGCTTCGAATATATCAAATATGTACGGATATTACAAATTTATTGCCAGGCGAATATATAGTTCAGAAAAAATATCGGTAAAAAAAACAATATTATTTATTGTTTATTGATCTATAAACACATTATGTCTGATTCAGTGAGATACGCCAATAAAACAGTATTTCAATGTTAGTAACAATCGGTGCGCAGTACGTATTATTTTTATATACTGTCTGTCTATGTAAATGAATACAAATTTTTCTTCCACGCACTTACGGTGTTAGAGTTTTCAATATGCATGTTTATGATAGGTGGATACGACAAATTACAACACGAAAAATCATCATCGATGTACTAAATCCAACGAAAATATAAGCCGAATTTAGCAGCAATGCGGTCACATTCGACATTCATTCCTCCTTCATTATGTAAATGTTCAACATATAAAGTGGTTTCTACGACAAGATTATCATGTGTAGGTATCCACGTGATTCAAATAGTTATTGAGCCAAAAGTTCATTGGGTTAAAGGTATGTGTTAATTTATTAAATACAAGCTATCATTTAAGTGGCACCAACTCGGAGCAGAATCAATTTTTGCATCAAATTTTTTCGATTTCATTTTTAAAATTTAAACACTTTTAAGTAGAAAAGAAATCAATTTTTTTTTACATACACACGAATTGCTATTTAATATATATAATAATAAAAAAAATTAAGATCAAATATGTGGGTTTTAGATGAATATATTTGTGATGAAATGATTATTAAAAAAAAATAGTTCAGTTAGAGTATGGCAAAAATTAAATAATAACTCACAATTGGTACAAGAGCAAATTTATGAAAATTACCTTAATTGTGATGCGAGATTTCAAAGATATGGCGATTATCAAATTTAAAAAAATGTATATTTAAAAGTAAATTAGAATATATTACGGTTAAGCGAATTGACTTATTTATTTCTAACAATAAGTGTGACACAAGAAATTCAAAAAGCGCTTAATTTATGCAATGTGAGTAACATTAACATCAAAAAAGACAACGAATGATTAATAATTTACTTCAGCCAGTGGAATTATAAATATTTATTTTTTGTTATTTTGCATCAGTACTTTTAGTAACGCTTGAAATAATATAAATGCTTTGTTCAATTAATTCTGATTTATTGCTGTGGGAAATTGATGGAAACATTATTTTTATTGAGTAAGTTCATTTCCCATCTCTCCCACGAGAAAATATCAAATATTATAATTTTAAAAGTATGATCATGATTAAAAATATACAACTGAATAGGTCGCCTCATCCAAATATATTTGATGCGCCTTCATCAGATTTTCAACGTATGTGACTGATCGAGTAGAGATTAATTATAGATGATGAGTTACAATCGATGAAAAGCGTTCCGTTTAGTGAACCAGAAGAAAATTCAAGTGCCGAAAGATCATGACATAGCAGCTTGATGATATTCATAAGTCAATACATAACCTGAGGAGGGCGGGCGATCGACAACAATGCGAGATATCTGCTTTAGGTTTTAACCCCTGTTCTTCCACAAAAGAAGTATGATTATAATCTTATATGATTGATTATTATTCATTTGAATGAAATATGCCGCACGAAAAGCTCTCGGTGGGAATTGAATCTAATCAAAAACTACTTTCGTTTGATATTGTTGTATACAGTAGTGGAGCATTATGCACTGCACGCTTGGAAAAGTGTATTGAAAAAAGTGTTCGTTAAACATGACATGTTAACTAATGAGGCATTTATAAAATAAATCAAAGTGAAATTGACGAGGCGTGTGCTATGACTCGATAAAATATCGCGCACGTGATGTAAGCTCAATTAGAAAATTTAACTCTTCTATTCGAATACGTCGAATGTAAATTATTTAAAATTTTATATGTAGTCTATTTAACCAATAGAATAAGATCAAATTGAATTTCAATTTTGCAGATTTAAAAATTTATATCTTTACTATTGGGTTGATGCAAAAGTTATGACCGTTTTTTATGATCCTAGGTAAAAAA
>JAGVSQ010006714.1:0-16049 GCA_022683975.1 Rhyacophila evoluta | reverse complement strand
TGCATTGAAAGTCTTATCTATATCAATATTTTATACTGACTGAAATAGTACTTGACCTCGGTTGGTTGCATTGGGATAATTTCCTACAATCAAATCCAATTTCCTAGCGGCCCCCCTTGCAGCAGGGGCGGAAAATAATAGCGATGGGGAAGTAGATATAAACTGTCGCGCACGCTGTCAATTTCATGTGACAGTTTCAAAGCCATGGTCAGGTGTGGCGACGTCATTCTTCGTAATCACGTGACATGTCGGGGTGTTTGATTGTACGATTCAATTGATGGAACGATGCCGTTTGACTGATATCTGGTTTTTTACACAGTTGAAAACGGAACAGCTGTTTGGAATTGAGTCAATATGATTAAATATTTATTTGACACGTGTGAACTTTTATATATGTTAATATTTGTAACCAAAAATGCGCCCTTCGACTTGTAATTTATTGCATTTATGAACTGTTCCGCAAATTTATATGGCGGTTGATATACAAATAATTAAGCCTTTGATGATTGTGGACCCACATGTACGTCCATGCGCCTTGACGCCTTATTTTCGAAGCCGTTCTTTTACTTTTTAATAAAATGTTACAATCTATCTAAATATGAATGCTAGATAAATTTTTCACTGTTATGAAAAATTCATGACAATTATATCTTATATTTTAAAGCTAGAAAAAATACGTAAACATTATAAAAGAATGAGAAATAAGTTGACTTTAGCATTGAAAAATTTCCTAATGCTCATTCTATAATTATTATGTTTTGTAAAGAAACGAAAGATTATTTACAGAAAACATAAAATGTTACATAAATCAGTTATATGGGTTGAAATTTGTTCCAAGTGGCCTTTTGTTTCCGAAATGGGAACGGCCACACGTGGTAATGTTTTATACCATCTTACCAATTTGGAATAATTTTTCAGTTTATTTTATTCATTGTTTGGAAATAGAAGAGCATTGTTTACAAATCGGCATATCCAGTGATTTTATAATATTAGTTAAATTGATAACAGTAGAGTATTTCAATATTTAAAATGTGTATATTGTACATAAAAATAAATTCACCAATAAAAGGGTTAAGAGCATATTTTAAGACAGGACCAAGAGTTTGAATCAGTGGAAAATTATATATTTTAAAACTATGATTTTCAAGTGAATCCCAGTGAATTAATCAAAGATGATGAACGTAAAATATTGGTGATTTGGAAATGAAAACATGTTCATCGTTGCGGGGAGCAAGTATGTATGGTTAAAAATATTTTGGATTATACGCAAATTTCGATTTAAAGATTTGTGAGATTGTAATATATGGTAGTCTCTTTCTATTCGAGAGTATGGGGTTGTGAATGACAAAGAGAAGATTACGAATTATTATGATATGTTCCAAAGTGGTTGATTCACATAGCTACATCAAGGCTACAATAAGATTGTCAGCAAAAAATGAGTTTGGAGTTACGAATGGCTTTGTAGCAAAGAAATTTTAATGAATTCAATTCAACACTAGAATATTTGTTAACTTTAAAATGATTAGAAAAACTTTTATGAGCATCAAATTTAGTTTATTTTGACACGAAGTATTAATAAATAAATAAATTAAAATACTGTTAAGCTGCCATAAAATATTTTTTTTCCTTAAAGAAATATAAGAAAGTAAATAAACTATTTTTCAACCATGGTAATAAACATATTTAAAATTATGCAAAACACAAAGCAGCCAGTATTTCCAAACTAAAATTTTCAGATTGTTTTACTGTGTTGCATTGAATATAGTAAAATATGTATAATATATAAATTGATATATAAAACATGGCAAAATATCGACCATTTAAAGAAAAAGGATGTAATCCACGCTGAGAAAATTTTACAGGATAAAAAAAATCCCCTTTTCGAGCTTAAATGCTAAATTTAGATTCTAATTCGGCATTTTAAGATTACATCTTTGTAACAGAAGTGTATTAAGTTGTATACATTGTGATTATTGAAATAAAACCATTTGGAAAAAGTTGGGGCTACGTCATTTTTCCTTTCTACAGTCGATATATTATTGAAGCAAATGATACATTTTAACTATTCTAACTGACAATTTGCTAAGATAAGTTTAGATTTTTTTTTTTTTGAGACATTGATATAAGTATCTATTATATTGTTCTATAAGTAATTTATATTATGGGCTTTGTTTTGTGAACAAAAATAATTGTCGGTTGCATTCATAGTTGTTGACAAACAACCCTCAATATTGAATGCGTAGGGGTTCCGGAAAATATTATTAGCTACAATTTGTTAGAAAGCCTTCGTGAAAATTTGTTGACAGGTGATGTTATTCAGGAAAACGTAATTCATGAAAACTCGATAGATATATACATAGTATTTCATGTAGTACCGACCGGTTCTTTAAATCAATAATCAAGGTTACCGAGAATTGTCTTTTTAGTGTCAATTTAATTGTTTTATTTAGTTTGTACAAATGATGGTATGCAGGCTTAATTTTCGATTTGTATTTAGTTTATGAAATTCGGCTGACTACTTAGCATTGAAAAAACGAATTTATTGTATAAGGCAATGGAAGACTAAATACATTTCCTAAAAATGTCGAATCATGTGACAAGTAAAAATTTGCAAACAACTAATTTTATATGAAAATTATCATAAATTATCGCTGAATAAATACTGGAGCTCTTGGAAAGAATTAGTATTTATCGTTGATAATTTGGATTGGCATGCTAGTTCCAAGAGTTATTATATATACGTATATTTATGATATTATATAGAGCTGTCGCAACTGATTTTGATATTGGCATACTATAATATTTCAAGAAATTTTAGTATTTTTACGGCTTAAAAAAAATATCATGGATTTTTATTGTGTTATCTCATAACAATGGCAATTTAAAAAAGGGCAAATAATTGCCATACCGATGGCCGAGTTGCAAATACGCGTGCTTTAGTGTTGGGGGTGGCGGTTCCTAAAGCTGTTAGGTTTTTTAGTATTTTTGAAAATGTAAAAAAATAATGATTAAATTTCGAGATACATAATAGATTGAGTAATTGATTCAAAATCTCCATAAAAAAACTATCAAGGGAAGCATTTAAATTTTAGATATTCATATTTATGCTTGACGGAGCGGATAAAGTATATAAAAAAAATAGAAATTTCGTAAGTACGAACAATTTTTCCGGTTTTCCCTTTTGGAGGGGAACGAACCAACGTATGTAAAATAATCAGTCAAAATAAGTCTTAATAATGCATTTTTGTACTATTTATTATGTATACCGTAATATAAAATTTTAATACTGGAGTTCTAGAGTGGTCGTCTTTACAGTTTTGAGATCTGTTAATTATACTTGCGAAAACTCACAATGCCAGAGTAACGATAGCAAAGTGACAGCAGCAAGGCGTCGGCAACATAGATGCAAAATATCTGTACATAGGCGAGTGAGCAAATTGAGCAAGCGTGACGACAGCCTGTTTTTGCGCAGCCGAACATGTTGCCAACGCTTTACTGCTGTCGCTCTGCCGTCGCGACATCTATAATAGCCTCGAACTAGCTCACTCACCTATGGTACAAAAAATGGTTTCATTTATAATACGATATACATTGCGATTATTTATATCGATAACTTAATTTTTAATAATTCAAAGCGGCAGTGCAATAAAACTACCCAGTAACAGTTACGTAATGTATTACGTAACTATTTGTAATAATCATTATTATTGCACCATCGTTAAAGCGGGGTATCAAAAATGACGCCATTCATACTTTTATATGACATTTTTATTATTTTGATAACGTAACATTAATTGGATTGTTTCTTTACTAATCACCAGATATGCAAGACTTCGGAACACTCTCAAGTAAAACGGTCACCGAAGTTCTGATGCTGGAAATGAAGATGGCTCCAGCTGCTAAGACTTATTTGGTCTCCGGCTATCCAAGATCAATGAGAGACGTGGCTGAGTATTCTGATAAGGTAAGACAAATACGACAATTTAAAATATTGGTGATATATTTTTAAAGTTTTTAATTTAATTAAATAAAAACGTATATGCATAAACTATTTAATTATTTTTCGTCCCAAAATTAGAATTCTCTATGTTTCCAAAAGTATATTCATTACATCAAAATTTGCGTTTATACCTTCGTTCATGTATAGCGATTCGTTTATATATCGACCGTGGAAAGGAAAAAAGACGTAACCCATATAGTACAAGATTTTAGGGGAGGCATAAAAACGTATATTTAATGAGTTTGAGCTAAAATGAAAATATTAATAAAAAACTTTAAATTGCACGAAGACTAAAACTAGTGATTTATTTACTCAATATGATATTGATTTAATAAGTTATTTAATAACAAACTAGTAAAATTGATCAGGTGGAAGTCCCTTTTCCTGGTCGCTAATTTTACATGCCATCCTTTTTTCAAACTTAAAAGCTACATTTAGATACTTATTCGTCATTTCCAGCTTATGTCCTTCTGCTAAAAGCGTATGAAGTAATATACATTCTGATTATCGAATGAAAGCTATTTTGGAAAATTGAGGGTTACGTCCTTTACCCTTTCCACAGTCCATATATTAAAAAAAAATACAAGCCATAACCAAAATTTCTGTAGTTAATTTGGCACTAAAATGTTGAAAAAAATAATAAGTATTTGTACCTAATATAAAAAGCTTGAAATTTATCTTGTTAAGCTTTTTAGGAAGTTATCGCAAATATAAAAAATATACGTATTGTAGTCGTATAGATTTTATGAATTATTCTAAAGAATAGGTTTTTTTCTAAAACAGGTAAAGCCAGGTAATAAGGCTCGCATATCATAAAATAGCATAATGAGAGTTAATTTTAATTTTAAAATCAAATAATTGAAATAAATTTGTGATAACAGAATGAATAAAATTAATTTTCATAAAAAACAAGTTTCAAACTGTTCCAAGCAAGGTAAATTTAATGGGTTAGTAAATCTAATACATTATAAATGTTATATTTTTTTAACAAGCAATATATCTGTGAATACGGATTCGTTAAAAATGAAAAAAAATGGGAGCATTCGTTAGAAGTAAAAATACGGTGAAAGCTTTTGAATTTCGTAAAAAAATGTTCATTTTTTAAAAATATTGGTTGTATCCTTGAAATTTAGTTATGAAAATGACTCTTGCATTATGTGCGAGGTGATTCAATATTAAACCGTAAAAAACAAAACCGTTTTAACCTTACTTCTGAAAAGTCAGTTGAGTGGCGTTTGCAAATTTACAGCTTACAATGCTTTACGCATTTTGTTGTCAAAATCAAAAAGCTCGTGAATTGACGAAAGCACAATGGATACATTTTTTAGGTTAAGGACCCAATAATGTGTTCATTTGTATCTTAAGGAATACAATTGGTATCACCTCGTGCCAAGGGCGAGCAGTGTTCTATTGTTTGCAAATGTGAAAGAAATGCGATAAATATTTTCATTTGGATCGCAATTTCAGACCCCAAAAATGAATTTGCACTTTGAAACTACAATCGAAAAGCTTGTGCGATGATGCCGTGGGAACTGTCACGTGACCTACGTTTGAAAATTTAACAATGTCAGGGAATGCGTCACATTTTTCATTGAACATTTAAAACTATAAAAGATATGCCTCTAACCCTCAAAAATATGTAAATCTAATATTTTTTACTCAACGAAAAGATTTTTTTTTATATACTGAAACTTTTATTTCAAGTTTTACCTGGTACTCATATAATAATTGTATTGATGAGCTGAAGGTGAGTATTGAATTCTATATAATATATACTTCATTTATAGATACTCAATTATCCTAAAATTTCCCATTTCTTTAGTTTTCTAATTGACGCAGCTTTACACTTGTATATCCGCTTGTTCATATTATTTTATTCGGGCGTCTCAAAATGAGCTGACACACTAATTATGTCGCCATTTTTTCCCGTAAAATATTCACACTTTTTAAGGAAAAATTTTACTATTTCTATGCATTGTTCGATTGTGTGCCTTTCTATAATTTAAACTCAATGTTTACTAATCGGAGACATAGTAAAAAATAGTCCACCGACACTATAGAACTTTAATAAAAGCTTTTAAATAAAAATGTCTTTTCTAGATTTGCTGCAAAAGTGGTGGCGAATTTTAAATGTTTAAACATTTTAATAAAACAAAATGTTACATATAAAGTTTAGTATAAGGGTTTGGAAGTTTTAATATTGCTCTTAAAGTAATGTACTATTGTACTAACACAACATCTAAAAAATGTTTTTTTTGAAAATTGTGAAATTTTATCCCATTTAAGCACATCATATTATTTAATTTTAAACGGTTATTATTAAATATAAATTCTAAGGTATAATAAATTTTCGTTTTCATTATACTAGATTTATTAAAACCACGTCTGCTCCGTAAGTGGAGCATATCGAATTCCACAATGTGTATACTCTCATAATTGTTCATATTTTCTTCTGCTCACTTATTTAATCATTGCGCTATCTTTTATTAGCTCATTCTTGACTTCAAAACACACATAACACGATATGATATCTTTCATTTGTGTGAGAGTGAGTTTAGATGGCTGCTATGGTTTATATTTTTAGAATAGGATCTGCCCATCTTTCTTGGTAAACTCTCTTTTTTCTATATTATTTTTATTATTTGCTGTTACTTGTCTAATATTTATTTTATATTATATATTTATTTTTTTCTACATATTATACAATACTTTTTATTATATTCGTGTTATAAATGCTTTACCTAAAAAATTGTCATGTTTTTAACGCTTAAGTAAAATAATACTTAATTCATAAGTATTTTATTCAGAATGTTTGTTATGAGCTCCAACAAGTAAATGTTAACTCAATCAATAGTACGTATGCAAGTTGATATGTTAAAAAAATGATAACGTATATGGCCTACTTTTTCTGATTTTCATTGACAGTAAAGTGTCACACCAGGACAACGATCTTGACATTAAAAACTCACCATACAATCGACAATACGAGTGAGGCTAAAGTCATTTAACATTCAAGATAATGCAATTAATTATTCATCGTAATTTTATATATTTAACTCTAGTTTTGATTATTCTTAAAAAAATAATAATATGATTTGTTCAACCACCTTGATAACCAAGTTAATAAACGTACGTACTGCGTTACCGTAGATAAAACGTTAATAAAAACATATATTTTATGATGTCGATGCTGGGCCACGACTTAAAAATCGCTCTCTATAAAAAATATTTTCTCATGATGATTATTGACATTATGAAGACCCTTATGCGCATATACATTTCTAAAGCACTCTCTGAAGATATTTAATGAAACACATCAACTGTGGATATGAAAACAGACATAATCCACGCAGATGAAATTTTACAGGAGGTACAATAAACGTCTATTTAATGATTTTGGGCCAAAGTAAAAATATTAAATATACACAACCTTAAAGTGCATGAAGACTAAAGGTGCTGTTTTATTTACCCATTTTAGTGTTAATTTAATTAACTTGTTAATTTAACTTTTGAGAAATAAGAAAAACCAATAAAATCGATTCTAGCCAATAAATTTCTTTTTCTGGTTGTCAACTATACACGCCAATTTTTCAAAAATAAAAGCTAAATTTAGAAAACTGATTTGGCATTTTTAGCTTACATTTTTTGATATAATGCGTATTGAATATGAAACATTGTGATTACCGAAAAAAACCATTTTGAAAAATAAATGAGTACTCTATTCTTTATTTTTTTATAGTGGATATATAATTTGATAAGCGAACTAAATATATATTAAAATATAAACCATTATATATTATTATTGATAATTTACATTTCACATTATATGCCACCGCAAGCATAAACAACGAACAACTACACACATAATCGAACGCATACAATGATACAATGAGAAAGAATGAGGGTGAATAACATTTATTTAGAGGGAGACAAAAATCTCAACACGTTTTTCCAAGGTCGAGTAATTAAAAAAATCTCACCATGGACGACGTATTATTTATTTATTATTATGGGAATTTATAAATTATATTTTTTTCGTTATTTATTATTCGCATGTCCTTAACGTCCGCCATATAAACATGATGTTTACTATGCAATTACCAAAGAAATATACAACATATTATCGTTATTCGAGTGCTATTTTGTAGACGCTTAGATGATACATATTCGTGTCGATTTAGATCATGTCCACAGTAATTTAATAATATTTATATTTTACATATCTTGGTAGATTATAGTGTCATCATATTGTATTGATTGCATAAGTACCGGCTACTTAAGCATGATAGCGTACGTTTTCAATTTCGTTAAAACATGACTCACAATAATCATTTTATAAAAGTTTCTATGAAACAGTGATTCACACGGGAGAGCTTTTTCATAATACAATACATTATGTCTATTTTGAAATAAATAACATTGGTAATATCTGAGTATCTGACTCTGTTTATCTTGTTCTGCTTGCGTTTTATTCTTTTTTCCTTTTCACAGTCGATAAAGTATTTATTATAATTTCGCCCGAGCACTCTAGATAGTATGTAATGAACTAGAAGACATCATTTTTATGTAAATTAATTATTCATTCGATTAGTCATACTATCATTAAAAAATATCATTCCAGATACTGGTCAGCAATTTTTTTACTATACTTACAAAATTAGTGTTAAAATTGGCACAATAAGACGTGAAGTAAATAAATAAGGAGTGCACAATTTTAATTGTGAAAATCAATTTATTACCCAAAGCTTTAATAAGCTGTGAATATTTATAATCTATTCCATATATTGATGTATCGAATTATCGTCAGTAGATTATTTTAATATTTAAAATGCTGAATAATTATTATACTCGAAATGGTTACCAATGCTTTAGCGATTATTATCATTAAATTGTTCTGTATTGACTAGTCATAATTGTATCAACCCTGTTTCTTGAGTTATAGAAAATTAAATGCTCGTTTATTGTATTACAGTCAAGAAACAAACCCTCGACACTGAATTATTAAAAGTCAGTATAAGTGTCAAAAAATTTGATTCATTTTAAACGTATTTGGCAGCCTTGTAGTTGAAGCTTTTAATTTTTCAAAAATACCCGTCCTATATTGTAGGCATTTTCTGTTTGAATAATATATTCATTAAGAGCGGCATTGAACAAGCTTTTTCGGCGATATTGTGCCACTTTGAGTTCAAACGGGTATCGAAGGTTCATTGTGATCAAAAAATAAACATGGTAAATAATAATTACACACTTCTAGTGGTTAAAGTTATTAAAAAAAACATATTTCCATTTCAGTCCTTAGAGAAAGTAAAGCCTTAAACAAGACACGATTCGTTTATAAATATATTTGATGTTCACTTCAAATGCAAAGCATATAAATGTATACAACCTAAAAACGCGTGCGCGTTTCGCATTCGGGGAATGCGCATTCGAATTCCACATTTGCTAAAATTAAATTAATTAATAAAACAAGCAGAGTCTAATAATACTGCTATGGATTCCGAAACGAAATTTCCAAAACTGTAGAACGTATACAGATGTCAAGAGTGTGAAAATTACTACTTAAGAAATGTACCATATAGATTTCTGCATTAATAAGTCTTATGTTGTCAGTTATTTTTCACGGTAAATGATCAACATCAATCAGCCAATTGTTCCATCTATCGCGCATCCAATATTCTTTGGATTTAAAAAAATCCAACAGCTGTGGGAATCACATCTGTAATATCTGGCTCTAAAGCCAGTATACTAACTTTTCGAACATTGAGAGTAAAGGTATATCTAGCCATTATGTAGCTTATAAACTATTTTTTACTGAGTATATTCTATGAAAAATGATTATATTTGACATAGTGAGGAGTATGGCCGTACATGTGCGTCCGTGCGCCTTGTCGCCTTATTTTTATAGCAATTCTTTGTTTTTTAATATATCATTATTGGTTCTTTTAATATGAAAACTACATCAATAAAAGCATTTATAAGTTCCATTATGCTCTCTCTATAATCATTATGATTTATAAGAAATGAGTGGTTATTTGTATCGTTATTCAGATAGAATATCACATGAATCGGTCTTATGGCTTCGAATTTGATCTCAAGTGCTTCATTGATTCCGAAATGGGAGCGGTCGCATGTGGTAGTGTTATACACATTCTTACCGATTTGGAATAACTTTCCTTGTTTGTTGTTTGAAATCTTGTTCGTTGTTTAAAAATAGAAATGTTTAGCTTACAAATCGGCATATCTAATTTGATTGATTTTATGATATTGGTTGTATCGATATAGGTGAAAGATTTTAATGCATAAAGAATTAACTCACTAATGTAAGGGTTAAGTACTGGGAAATTAAATACTAAAAATCAGCTGAATGTCTCAGATATCTTGCAATGAGTTAAACATCGCCTTAGATTTATATATGCAGTGAAATATGTTATTTGAAAGTTTATTTTTTTCATAAAATCTACAATGTCAGATAAAAAAAAACAACATTACTTTGAGACATGCGCCCATGATAACTGATGTTATTTTTCGTTTAGAATCGATTTATTTATTTCGTACAGTACGCGATATGTAGTTTTTCATTGATACCGACTAGTCCTTGCCGTCCACCCTCGTCTATCAATTGAACCCCATTTGTAATGCTGGCCTCCCCATGCCCCGTCTCCGACTCCACCCGACTGTCCTATCGCCGCGTCACGCCACTAATCCAATGAATTATCATTTTTACCATCATTATTTATCTACTATATGTACATTTTGTATCGCTATTATTATAATAATATTGATTTTAAATTGTTACATGCAGTGGCGCACTTAAGCGGATGCAATGAGTGCATATCTGTCATTTATTTTATTTCAGTTATTACTCTAAGAGTTGGTTTTTTGCGGAGAAGACATAAATATAGTATTTTCATATCATTCTGTTATTAAAATATTTGTCATTCATAGGAAGAATAATGAAAATGGCAGGCTACATTTACAGGTTTAAACGTTTTTATGTGATGGATTATGAAGTTTTCTTCATGCATCTGAGTATTCATTATGAAACTTTGATATATCATAGTATGCAGCTGCTCAATATGTTTACAGTATTTTTTTCGATCAATGAAAATAATGATATCTATTTTATATACAACTACTATATTTTCTTTAATGTTTTTTTACTACGCTCGCTCTGAAAATGAAACATATGGATATCTACAATGTGAATATATCCGCTTCAAAAAAAGAAATACGTATCTATCTATACAATATATAATTCTTCACAATGCGGAGAAAGGTTTAACACAGTTAAACTATGTGCTATAACACATATTATTATTTGCTTTAAATACATTCAAAAACTTTAAAAATAGTCCTTAAAATATGTACCCGATACCGCGAATGTTCAAAACTCACAAAATGGGTACCATTTAATTTCGGAAAAAAAAAGTCAACGCAATTGTCGATCGTGGCCACTTTGCAGCATCTGACAAAGCCCAAACATTTTTTTTTTGTAATACGTATTCCCTTTCCTTATTTATTTCCTTTTTGGGTTATCTTTGACGTCATCCAAATTTTATATATCCCAGCACATTTTCAAACTAGATTATCATATCGAAAAAATAATAAACACCATAATATCAATATTTATTCGCCACTGGAACTATCATACTGTTTTCTGATCGCTTTTTTATGTCACAATATTGATATCCTTTTATTATAATTGTAAGTTATTACACAGGTTCCCACAATACTTACCAACTTACGAATGAAATCCTCTCTTATTCCGGCTTGTCATTCACTTTGAAGATAATGTATTTTTTATTTTTTATTTCGCTCCCAAAATGGAATATACTCGTATACACAGTGTAAAGATATCTAATCCGAAGTGGAGTATACAGATCTCCGCAATGTCTTGACAGATTAGTCTTTCACCAAAATTATTTCTGAGACAATTTCTCAACCTGATAGGCATCCATTTTGCATTTCGGATTCATCCTATTAAAATCCGACAGATGTGGGAATCAAACCCGCATTCCCCGGATTGCGATGCACGCACGCTAATATCTACCCCAACGGGACCATTAAATATTTTAATTACAAAATAAATACAACGAATGAATAGTTAAATGATATTATAGCTGAAAATATCATATTTTATTCGCTAACAAAAAGTAGTTTCAAACAGTTTATCAATTAATTATATGGTGCGAAGTGTACAGCATTTTCAGATATTTCAAGGAATTATTGTTTTAAGTATCGACATTTTAATCAATATACGACTTGGATGTTACCTCCTATGACCTACATGAACTAAAATAATTACTGACACTGAAGCCATCTTTTAGACTCATAATTAAGTTAACCGAAGGTGATGAATTTGTCCATAGTAATTATGTTTGTCGTCATTCATCGTTAATTTCTCTATTAAAACTTTCAATAAAATATACACATACTGAGTTATTATTTTTTTTACGACGTTTGATTAAAAAATGGAACAAATGAAGCTTTATTTGACAATGTCAAGATCTCTTCTCTAAAAGATCTAGAAAATGTAAAGACATGTCTCGACAGATTGTCTTTTACGAGTATTGGTTTTCAGACAATTGCTCATTGATTATGATTGAAAATTTTTGTTTTATATCGTCCTGCGTTCGTAAATAGACAATAAATGCAAGATTTACATGATAATAAGCAAGCATTAAATAAAAATATTTTAGT
This sequence comes from Rhyacophila evoluta, assembly GCA_022683975.1. Lineage (NCBI taxonomy): Eukaryota > Metazoa > Arthropoda > Insecta > Trichoptera > Rhyacophilidae > Rhyacophila > Rhyacophila evoluta. Next base: position 3,349 of record JAGVSQ010006714.1, on the reverse strand, counting down.
ATAAAAGTAATTTCACGTAAAAAAATCTTCATAAATAAATTAAACATATTAGAAAACTTTATAATACACAATTATACATTTTTATGTATATCGATGTCCGATTCTAAATAAGGTATATACCAAGAGAGACATTTTTTATTGAGGATCTCCCCGATAGCTAAGTTAGTAGCGTGCGTGCCTAGCCATCCAAGGAATGCAGGCTCCATTCCCCATGTGTTGTATTTTTAAAAATCCATAAAAAAGACTGGATGTCTATTCGGTTGAGCCGTTGTCTGATAAATAATTCTCGTGAAAAATAATCTGTCAAGATGTCTTCGCATTGCAGATATCAGTATACCCCACTTTCGGAGTGGATATCTTTACACTGTGTAGATCCATATGCTCCATTTTGGTAGCGAACATGGTATAAAAAAGAATCTAGTCGAATATGGTGAATAGAATATTTCCGTATCCAAATCAGACATATTAACTAGTTTTTAAATGATTATTTTTTCCAAAACCATGTTTTACAAAATTATCTCTCAATCCATCAACCGTGTTATATAAGTAGTGTATTTTACGAGGTCCAGTGTATAAAGAAAAAAAAATAATTCGAATATGTAATTGAACCATCACTCATTTAAAATGTCAACAAATTGAAAATGAACGATTAACGGCTTTAGATGAAGGGTGTATATTTTTAATACTTTTTCCACTTGTATGTTATCTTACTTTTCTGCAACGTTATTATAATAATATGAGAAATGTGTGTCGGTATGAAAAGACATTACCATCGATCGACACGCTTGATGGTCATAGTATTTGTCGTTTGATAGTTAATAGTTATTGCTGAATGGAGTTTGCATGATAACAATAATTTGAGTAATTTAAAAAGTACTCAATATAAATATTCAATATTGATGACAATAACCAGTCAAAACTTATGTTTTGTTATATTAAACATATACTTGAATAATAATAAAAAATGGGTCGATAGATATTTGGTGAAACTGAAAATCGCACGTTTTACGATTTAAAACTAATAAAATTATGAAAAAATACACTGCATGTATTCAATTTTGCGTAGCTTAATTAAATATTTTTGAGTAATTTTTAGTTTTGCCATTGCTGCAAAATGTAAATTTTAGAAATCACGCATAAATATTATTTGTTTATCTACAAATATAAAGGTGAACTTTTGTCTGTTTGCTTGTCGATTTCTCAGGCCACATTTTTTTCAAACGTTGAACTGAATTTGGAAAATAATCCAGCATTTTTAGCTTATATTCTTTTGATATTAAGTTGTATAGATTGTGATAATCGAAAAAGCTATTTTGAGAGAAACTGACGGTTATATCATTTTTCTTTTCCACAGTCTGTGTGTATAATGAGTTTTTCAACATGCACATTTTTTCTTCAACAAATATACATACCAATAAATTAAAGGTTATTTTTTTTTTATTAATTGGGACCCTTATATATATACTGGTTAGCGTTGATACTTAAAATAACGTTTATTTAAATAATAACTTAAGACGTATAAATAAATAAGTAAATTTCGTATCATTATTCCGTTCTAAGTCGCAAAAATTTAGAAAATTCATAACACAATCAATTTTCATCGATAATATTAATTATACCATATTGTTTAACTTTTTCTCAGACAGGGGGTGATACAGCGCCTTCTCCGATTCCATCCAAGGTGTGTGTAAATTATTCTCACGGTGTTTTTGATTTAATTAGCGCTTTTTAGTCACCCTATAAGTAACGGTCGAAGAATATTTAATATTTCGACCTTCCTTCGAGAACCGTCAATTTGCTTTATATTATATTTCTTAGTTATATTTTCTGCAAAATGAACACTGTTTGTGGGTGGATTTTTTTATTGAAAACACGCATGGCTCACAATTTTCATTAATTTTTCACTAAACGAAAACCAATAGGTACACAAATTTAGTGTAAAGAGTCGAATTCGACAATCGAGACTATGAGTCGTAAACATTCATCTTGATTGATGTGGACACGAGAAATATTTATTGGTAAAATTGATTGATTGTAAAGTTTAGCGTCTGGTACTACTTTATTTATTTACATCCAATTTTCAGTAATTTTTGCCTTTGTTTACTTTTATTTGAATAATATAACACCTTTAATTTTTTTCGAACAAGAATATTATATCGAATGTAGAAAGTAAAAAAGACGTAACCCAAAGTGATTTGTTTTTACATGAGACACGAAAAATGTCCATTTAATAATTTGTGGCCAACGTTGAACACACATTAAATATACACAATCTTGAATTTTGCGAAGACTTTAACTGAAGTTTTATATACCTGAGTTAATATTAAATTAATTTTATTTAAGAAAAGCCAAGAAAATTGATACGGTGAAAGTTTGTTTTCACATAAATTGCTTGACCATATAAGTCTCCATTTTTTTTTAGTTAGCTGTTTTTCTCATACTATTTCTTTTAACATCAGCACACTTGAGTGGGTGGCAACCTTCAGTTTCAGGTAATTTATATTTACTACCGGGACATTCCCGTAAAATAAAGAAGAAGGAGATTTCTTCTCGATATTAGAGCTCCGGGATACACCCGATCAAGACTAGGTATAAGGACGGGGCGGGTGGATGGTGGGTATATTGGGTAATCTGTTTTTCTGATCGCAGATTTTACTGGTCTTCTTTTTTTTCAAACTTAAAAGATAAATTTAGACTCTAATCCAACATTTACTGCTTATGTCATTTTGATAGAGCGTGGATTAAGTTGTGTGTAGAGCGATTATCAAAAAAGAGCTTTTTGAAAAAAAAACTTACGGTCAATTCGTTTTCCCTTTCTACAGTCGATATATTTAAAGGTAATTAAGTCGAATAAAAAATGGTTACGAGAAACTTATTTTTGTCTTAGAAATGCAATTCAACATAAAAATCATTTTTAATATTGCGTATTGTACTATCAAGTATTTGAATATAAAAAAATATATAATCATGTGAATCTAAATCGTCACCATTTGTTTGTCGCTACTCTTTTAAGTGATTTAGTTTTAGATGGGTTGTTCTCTCTTGAGATCAATCAATATCTACTTGATATTGATGTTCTGAGATACATTTGTTATAAAATTTTTCATTACTGAGTTAATTTTTTATGCGCATGCATTTTTTTAACACTTAAATCATTCACCGCTACCCATTCAACGAATATCATAAAATTAATCAAATCAGATACGCCGATTTGTAAACAATGCTTTTCTATTTCCAAACAATCAACAGACTAGATTTTAAAGTTAATCAAAATAGGACTTGAGATCAAATTTGAGCGCATAAGACTGATTTATGTGATTTGTCTCTGTGAACAGTTATATAAATAATT
>JAGVSQ010006713.1:0-16049 GCA_022683975.1 Rhyacophila evoluta | reverse complement strand
TCGCGAAACAATACTATGCCACGCCACAACGGTTGTAGAGCACCGCTCTATGGGACCATTTTCATCAATTCAATGTCTTCAATAATAAATATTGTTTTGATATTAGAATAGTTTTTATTTTGCTGAAAATACTATATAAAAAGAATTGGTCTGACTTACATCATTGTAGGAGAGATCGTCGGGAGGCGGGGGCATACTCTGTGGGATGAGCACTCGCAGGCTGTTGTGGGAGTGCGTGCGAGGTGGAGCAGGGGGCGAGTGGTGCGGCTTGTGGTGCCTTGAGCCTCCACCTCCTCCGCCCAATGAAGGATGCGGAGAAGGAGCAGGTCCTGGGGAGGGAGACGGAGTTGCCCCTGCGCCTAGAGGGGACGCTGAACCTGGATAGCCATTGGACATCTCTAGCATTCCGCCACTTGGGTAAACTGAAAAGGAAATGAATCAAATTATATTTATGAACAGATTAAATCAATATTTGGTTATATTCAAGGTTACAGGATAAATAAACATTCAAGAAGTATTTAAATGTGAAGTGAATCAACACGTTTCTTTTGTGATGATTGTCTATTACCCAATCAGCTAACTCATTCTATTTTGCAATAAATATAATCCTTCAAATTCAAATATTAAATTGAAGCCTATGAGCCATAAATTTAAAAGAACATACACTAAGGAATGAATCAAATTCTAAGCAAAGACCAAACAACCAAAGACTAAAGACTAACTACAACTTTTAGTAAGTGCCCTCAATGCAATGCTATACACAAAAGAGCCAGTAAACACAATGTTATCTACTATCAGTAAAAACTTGGCTAAAACCAAAGGAAACAATTTTATAACATTATTTATCCCAGGATTTATTTTATAAAAAATGTAATGAGTTACATAGAACACAATATGTAGATGTCACTTCTTGCAGCAGTTAAGGAGCAGAATTTATCAAAAAGAACAAGGTGTTAAAAATATAATTACATTTTCTTTGGAATCTGGTGTTATTGTATTTGTGATGAAATTTACTTATTTACAAAATTAGATTATATTTTTATAAGAGTTGAAATTTCAATTATCTTACAACAAATGACAAAAAATAACATAACTTTGAAATGTTTTACTGCTTCTTATATCATATAATATATTAATATTTGAGGTACTGACTAAATCTTAAAGCAGCATCCACATACTATATCAAAATATTTATTTGGACAAGACTCAATTACTTTGTATGCATAGTATTAATAAGGTATTAATTGCGAATCTGAATTTTTCATTTGCAAAGTAATGTAAAAAAATTCCACTGTCAAAGAGTTTAATCCCATGTAGTAAAGATTACAGCATGTTTGTTTTGTAAGAAGTCTGACAGTACTTTATCTGGTTGCAAGTCAAGTTATTTGATACACTCACATTGTAAGGTCAGAATTGCTATGCCAGCTACTGCTCAGATAACTGACTGTATGCAGATAATGAACTGTTTAGCATTAACCATACTTGATAATTTATTGACATGATGAAGTAACTAATAATAATTATTGTGGTTATTATAAAAATAAATTTAATAGAGTAACATTAAGGTTTGTACATTCTGTGAAACTTATAAGCTGTTTAAGAAATAATTTCTTTTCAATTTTAGAAAATCGGGGACTAATTTTATGATAAATGATTAAGTACACATACATAATAGCCATTTCATACAGTAGTTGCTCACAAAAGACTACCAAGTAAATGCTAAATCAAATTAAGTTATACTTTTTGTAAATCAAATTGCTTATATTTTCAACACAGGTTTATTTTTAAATCACAGAAGTTGTATTGAGTGTTGCAACTCCTGTTACCTTCATTTAAAAATATGTTGCCATAATCAATTTATACTTCACATTATTATCAGAAATTTGGTTTGCAGGTATTTTCTGTTTTTCTTTTATTAAGATAACAATTTTGAAGATTTCCGCACCAAGTTTAATTATCAAAATTATAGTAATTAAAGATGAAATAATGTTTACCTGAATCGGTTTCAGAAGAGGACGGTCTGGGACTGATGGAGGGATGCATCTGCGGACTGGCCTGCAGCAGGCTGGGATCACTATAACCGCCTACCGGAACGCTCACTGGCATGGAGTAGCCTCCAACACCGCCTGATCTCCCCCCATTCTGGCTCCTCTGCATCATCATCTGGAACTCCTCATCTATCTTGGAGTACTTGGCCTCGGTGCGCGGAGTCAGGCTGTACTCGGCTTCTGGCTCAGGGCTGTCAGGTGACATCACTCCGTTCTTGTGCTCCTTCTTCGTGAGGGCCTGCAGTGTCAGTGGAAAAAGCTCAGGGGGCTTGGCAGCCGAAACCGCCGTCGGCGGGTAGCCTAATGGCCAGAAGGCATTTTGCAATCAACGCCACTAAAGGCGCTCACGCAAAATGACAATTGGCCATTTTAAATATTAATGCTGACATTTAATAATATTTATAATTTTGTGAAAAAAAACAAAATGTTCTTTATGATCTAAATATAACATATTAATGGTTTCCGTGCTAATTCAACACAGTAAAGGGCTGTATGGAAATTTACAGTGAAAAAGTTAATCGGTAGGGACTTCTCAAGTAATTTAACAATAATAAGTAAATTACTAGAAGAAAGATCTTTTTAGAGAAATTTACCTGAAGACTAATTCTATGTGAGATACTTGCTCCAGGCTAAAACTTGTTCAATATTTCCTCTATCTTTATATTCATATTTATTATCTTTGATTTAAGTAATAAATAAAATCATTATTTTATTAAAATTACATTGTTTCATAGTTTCGCAGAGTTCTATTACAAGTTTAAAAAACTATTACATTATATTGTACTATAAAACTGAATTTGAACTGCACTAAATATCAGCATTAGATACTAAAATATGGTTAATAAAAATATCAAAACTTTTTAGCGCACATATGTGTGGTTTTATGTAAGAGGCATAGATGCAAAACTGACAAATAACACTCCAACAGATGCACTCATCGGCAATCTTTTAAATCTTGCCCGGGAGGCGACAAAACACCTTCTAAAAAACAAAATCTGTTATTATTATTGTAAAATCATTACTGAAACAATCAAGCCATGCCTCACTGACAATATCAAAAGAAAAAAAAAACACAATATCAAAGTGGTTAGTTGAATTACAATATTAAAATGCAAAACAGATGGCTATAGTATTATGTTAATCAATAGAAAAACTGTAATTTTGTATGATGGTAATAAAATTTCAATTTAGTTATCTATACCTATGAAAAGAGACAAATAAAAATGTTTTTCGGAGAAGTTTTAATTTTCAATTGAATTTAGATCATTATAAAATAGTAAAATAGAACTTGAAAAATAATTCATCACAAAAAATAGTAAAATAACTCAATATTTATTACAGGCAAATGAAACTGCTTCTATAAAAATGTCTTCAATTTTATTTGAGACATAAAAATAGAGAGAATTATATAAAAACTTGACTCAATCATTAAATTGTTTCTCTGTCTTCTTACTTAACTGAAAGATCTTTTACGTTAATTTTTTTCAGTTATGTGAGAAAATTACGAAGTACGCGTGAAATCTTCTTGAACTCTAGACATAAGTAAGTAAATTAATGCTCTCAAATTAATATTAAACTCAAAACGATTTGAAATCTGCACACTTTATTCTAACTCTGAGTTTCGCTTTTTTGCTAAAATGTTCGACTAATTAACAATCTATCGTAAATGGAAATGTTTATTAGATCAAAAGAATTTATCCCACCCAAATTGATAGGAAATATAATATGTTCCTTTTTCTATTTATTATATAGATTCACTTGTAAATATTATAAATTATGTTGCGATAAAACGCAACAAATGAATATCTGTGCAATGTCAAGAGGCACCATCTTTTCAGTTCAAATAATTGGTGGTGAAAAAAATCATCTTTCAATGTCTCCTCAATGAACACTTTTTATCATTATTTAATAATAAGCAATTATGATTCACGTAAACAACTATTCAACCTTATATTGATAAATTTAAGTACGTCCTATGATCATTTGTCTCTTTTGACAGGTCTGCAACTAAAAGCCATTATTGAAATCAAAAAAAGTCTTGTATTTTGAAGCACATGACTAGTTCGCCGGGTCATAATTAGCGTGGTGTGTTATTTGGGTTCAATTTTGCAGGGGCAATGCATTACAACGCACACAGATGGCGCCGTACGTTCTGTACCTCGATAATGTTGCGATTCGTCAATGACTCATGAGGCTCATTGTACTCAGTGTATTTCAAAAGCACCTGGAATAGATACAAAAACAACATTACCAATCTACAATTTGATGAAATTCATTTCTATGATATGGCAAGAGCTGTGAGACCGATCAATAAAATAGAAAGATGAATATTTAAATATTCTCCTTTAAATTCGGCAATTACGAGGATTGTGTTACTTCTTCTTAAGTAAAGATTAAGGCTTTAAAAAGTTAAGTCTTCCAATAATGATGCCAGTATACCTATGCTACTAAACCTTTGGGCTACAAGTCACTTTGTGCCCTTATATGATAGAAAAAGAAACTTTTGCAGAACATTGAAGCATATTGTAAAAGATGCTCTATAAACTGCAAATCTGGCGTAATATAAATTCACTATATCATAGTTTTATCAGTAGCCAATTTATAGTCTAATCTCTTTGGCAGTAGCTTCTAAAACCAACATCTTAATCTGGCCTTCTGTGTATGAAGAATGTGTCATTTCATAAACATATAACAAGTGCGAGAAACTAAATTTTTTTGGATATTTTCACAGCTTTGTTCATAGATATTATAGTTGTCAGACCATATAGTCTTAACAGTACGATAATTGAAATAGTTTCGGAAAATCTTTGACAGGAATAATGATTGTTACCTTGTCCATGTCCGTGCTGGCATATTGATAGAGTTTGTTGTTGGAGCTGAAGATGATGAGTGCGATCTCGCAATCGCACAGCACGCTCAGCTCATATGCCTTCTTCATCACACCGAACTTACGTTTGTTGAACGTGACCTATAAAATATACAAAATAATCTTGATAATAAGACTGTATTTTTCAGCAAGTAACAGACATGGCAATGCAGTTATAACACTCACATTATGTTGATTATCAAACTCAATTAATATAATATAAGTAAGTGCTTAGTGCTAGCTTTTTAAAATAAGCTTTAGAAGTTCCAACATTTGCAAGAAGGATGATGCAATATATTCATAAAAAAATTAAATGTTCACAATTGCCCTGCCCATTAAAATTAAAATAAAATGTGCATTGTAATGAGCCAGCCATGAGTATAGTGTCCTTCTTGGTGAAAATGTTACTAACCCAGGTCAGGAGCATTGAATTGTTTTTGCTGGAGGCACACCTTAAGGTGATGTACGAATTTTTAAAATCTGAATAAAGTAAATAATACCAACCTGCCGGTTCCGTTCATCCGTAATCCGGGAGATTTGTATTTTCTTCCGACCCATGGCCGCAATCTTGGAGAGGTCTTGGCGGCAGCGGGTGGAGGGGCCGCGAGACGCGGGTGGGGGGCGGCTCCTGCTGCTAACACCCCACTGAAATAACATAATCACAAATAAACGAATTGAAAATATAAAATTGCATTATTTCAACTGCAAAAAATTCGTATCATACTCTTGAGTATATTTGGTTCATATTATGTGCTCTTGTTACTTCTGTGAACATTTTGTTCATCTTCTCAATCTATTTAATTACTTACTTTGCTAAAAAGATAATTTTAATAATAATATTATGTCATATTATTTGTATGAGTATGGTGGTTTGTATATTACACAATATAATGATATAAACACGAGTGTGTGGGTAAATAAATTGTCAGTCAGATACTGCATTGTTTCAACTGATCAAATAAGTGAGTAAAGAAGACATTAGCGTAGTTTGCATCTCTTCTATGAAACACCACTCATATTACTAATTATAAGACACAAACACACATACTGGGAATAAAACAATAACTACATGCTGTGTTGCCGATGCAATGAATTTTCCCAGTGTTTGGGGAAATTTACCTAAGTTATTTTTAATAAATTTGATCAACTTTGTGAAATTATTATTTCGAAATTCATATCGATGATTGCCCTAAAAAACATCTCCCCGGAAGCATAAATGTTAACATGCGACCTATCATTTCAGATGATACAGGTTCGACTGCTACATCTGTCAGATTTTTAAAAGAGCAATTCTCGTGAAAAATAATCTGTCGAAACATGTATTCATATTGTGGAGATCCATACACTCCACTTTTGGAGCTGGCATCGTCACACTACGTAGATCCATATGGTCCACTTTCAGAGCGAACATGGTAAAAAATAAACTGATATTATATTTTTTTACCTAGAATACACCATATATTATATAGTGGATTCTCGAACTAGCAGTCGAAATAATCATACAGTTAATGAACATGGGGTTCTTGTCCTAGGGGTCTTAGAACCCTTAAAAAATATTTGAAAATTTTTGAAAAAGTTTACATGGATATTGCTAATAATCGGGCCGATGATGCGTATTTTACATGGATAAGCAATGAAACATTACACCTAGGACAGTATAACATTCATCTACTGGAAACCAAACAGTATTCAATAACACAGTTTTTTTCCAAAAGATAAAAATCTTTTCAACAATAAATCTACAATAGTAAACAAACGCTAAGGATCATCCTTTACAAATATAGGTTAGGTTAGGTTAAGTGTTGAACATCTGGCCTAGTGAACTCAGTTAGAGTTGGTATTGTGTAGTCATGTTAAATTTGCATACGTTATGTACCTACAGAGTGACTGCAATATTTCGGGAAGATATTTTTTTTATTAATCGTACATACATTTATAGGAGACAAGTAAATAATGCACCAAAGTTATATGAATGCGAAGGACATTTTTAAACGTTTTATAAATATTAAAATAAATCATTATGCGTGGGATTATTTATGAAGTGTGTTAGGTGGGTATATTCGCAATTATGTTCGTAACATCAACGTTTTGAGTGTTAGAAATGTTTTCGCAACCTAATTGCATGACTGCTTGCATAGTTTAACGATAGAAACTCAAATAAATCACTTAATTAATTTTGCGATATATACTAAAAAGTTAATAAAAAAATGAAAAGTAAATCAAAGAGAATTTTAAGTTGAGTTTTTTTTACTGTACCATATTCGCTCCGAAAGTGGAGCATATGGATCTACACAGTGTGGAGATATTTACTGCGAAATGCGTATGTGGATCTTAGCAAAGTGAAGACGTCTTGACACATTATTTTTCAGACAATTGCTCAACCCAATGGAAAAGAATATTAAGAATATCACTTACCAAAATTAGGTACATTCTCATTGATACATTTATGTATTTTAGACCTTATTTTACAAACGTTATTGTTACAATCATCTCGATTGCATAATTTTGGCACGCTTTGCACTTCGATACGAAATTTAAACAAAAAAGATAATTTGATTTCCGTGCACATTAATCTATTTATTATAAAAATCCCGACCGATAAGACTTACTAATTTTAAATAACTTAACCTATTTATTATCTTAAATATATTTTAACAATTAGATAAGGTATGAATATATTTTTCGCAATATCACGTAGACTTAAATGTTTATACATACAACTTAAAATTGACGATATTGGATGTTAATTCATTTACAATAATAAAATATGGGATTAGGTTAAGTAAGTAACGCTTTCGACCTACACTCCGCCTAAATGCATTTCTTAGGGAATACACAACACATTATTGTGGTCGCCCTGTATCAAAATGAGCACGTTCTTCCCGCGTGTAGAACTAGGAGATTTGCGAACCGCACGCAATCCGGCGCTGGTGGTGACAGGTAGTGTTAAGGACGGCTTTGTGGAATTCCCATGATGAAGCTTTTGAATGATTCTACAATACAAACAGAGCAGTTAAACTATGAACATTGCATAACTGTTATGCCGTGCACACACAGTACGAATTCGAAATGGGAAAACGATTTCTCGAAAATGGTGAAAACACATTTTTTTGAAAATAATAGAACCATAATATTAAATTTAGTAAATCGTAAACTTACTAAAATAATGATCGATTAGTAGCCTAAATCAGCTATTCATATTATTTATTTAAATGATTCCTTTTTGTTTTCTAAAAATCACAAAAATTAAATTTACATTTGAAAGAGATACTTTATCTTAGTCAAACGTGTCAAAGCAAAATATTCAGTGTTGCCGAATCCTCGGTTTACATTAATATTATTTACCGACTGCATGACTCAGTGAAATGTGACTAACTTCAAGATTACTTCTGGTTCCTTTTTTAAATGTCGTTTCATTCGCGGGAATCGGCGTGACGATTTGGGTGTCATCCAACATTTGCCAGACGATTTTATAACGTTTAATCATTTCTAATGTTCAAAAAAAAAATGCCCTAGATAAAGTGGGCAAAAATACGCCGGTGAAGATGTTTTTTGTACGCCAACGCGTAGAAGTAACGCAGCGAAAATAGCGTTCGTATAGTAATGAATAATATGACTTTCCTGGTGAATAAATTCAAATTATATTCGAATTAAGACAAAATATCCCACAGACAAAATATCTCCGAAAATAGACTTAATTGTCTATGCTATTTTATTACTCGGGTATATTAGGTAAACCTAGGTTATAATTTTATCAAACGAAAATGCAACCAGCAACAAACGAATCAGAATTTTTTTAATAATCTCCTTCGTTTAGAAAGATTACGTTTATGAATATTGTTTTGAAATACTATAGACGAAATACTTTAAATTAGGACAATTAAAGGGTTGAAAATCACAAAAAAAGCAATATTTTAGCGCAACTATATCAATGATTGTATATTAATTAATAATTTTCACATACGCTTAGTTGTAATTAAGGCTAATTGAATTTTCTGGGATACTTCCTTAACGGGTGTGTCACGTTCGGTGCATTACAGTATACCCCCAAAACAACACGGATAAGGTGGTGGGCAAAACATTTGATTAAAAATAGATATTCAGATTGTTTGGTTAAATAAAAAGTGACAACGTAATTTTTGGTTAGTTGGTACAATTATCATTAAATTCTGTATTTAAACAAATTTAATCTTAAAATATATTCTAAAATCTTTAATAATCGGATCGGATAACACAATATGCCTGATTTACGAAAATATTAAGTATTTTAATAATAAAAACAAATATTATGCGATGGTATCCCTTATGAATCTTATAAGCATATCAGTTGATATATTGAAGTATGTTTTCCTTATTACAATCAATCAAAAAAGAGATTAGATAAAAGAGCATGACATGACGCTTTTGTAAAAAATAGTTTACACTGAATACTTATTCTATATTGCTAAAATCGCACGCATGATGATAGCAACAATTATCTAACCATTAACTGGTGTGACGTTTTTCAAAATTCTAGCAAGAAATAATACCATCTATAATAAATTAGACACAAGACAATCTTTATTAGAATATCTCGCAGTTATCACGAACGATCGTTATCGTTTTAGCATTCAACGGGTTAGCACTAATAATGTGAAAAATAAAAAACTCCGAAAGGTATATAATAAAGTATGTTTTTATTAAATATATATATATATATATATATACGTGCATACTATCAATCATAATACGTACAGTGTTAATATTAAATTTTATATAGACAGTAAAATGTATTAAATAAACACAGACACGTTTTCTTTCTGAATCACACACAAATTATCAATCAATAGAATATTTATGACATTTTTATACCAATTCAATAAATCAAGCATGGAAATTTATTATAATTATTGTTAAATAAAAAAGTTCTTTTAAAATTGACGTAACCGACACGTCGATTCATTTTAGCCCTTTAATAATAATAAAAAAATATGCTAGATCTATGAAAAATATGGAACGAGTTTTTGAATTTCGAAGCGCGGGAAGTATAATTTACCCCCATTGCAAGATGTCTGCATTTTCCGCTAGCGTGTATAAGCGAAAGAAATCGGAGCGGGGTTGGGGGCGAACGTGATATCAAGGTCAGGCATGCCGCGAACTAGCAACATTACGAATTACGGCGTTCTATTGCGAATCCTCACACCGCCATATTCTTCCCGCACGTTAAACCCTTAGGCGAGCAATCAAGGATGCCAACACTGCGAAAATATTATACGTATATTCCGTATAAAGCATACTTTTTACTTTTCATTTTATAGTAATATCGTGTATAATTAGTTTAGTAAAATATTATTACGGCCGCTTATAAAATCATAATTATGTTCAAAAACAAAACGTCAATGTGTTTCATGATCTAAATATTGAAAATATTCTTTCTATATGATACAATCGGAATCAGAAACATTCATCATTTAACTATTATTAATATCGAGGAATTAATTCACTGCTCTGAAAAATCGTCGCAAATATAAAATATTATTCGAATTGGCAGAGCGTTAGGCTCTACTTATGCAGTGGATACAGAAGATCATAGATAACGAAAAAATATGGACAAAATTTTAGATCGGAAAGAAATAAAACAATAAATGTCTAAATTTAACTTTTATAAATTTAGAATAAAATTTATCTAACCACTAAAAACGTATCCTAATCTCTGCTGTTCCGTGACAGCTATTTCTCTGGCTACAGAGTAATGATTAATTCGAACTAAACAACTGTATGGCAATTTATACTTATAAATAAACGAAACACTAAATATTAATAAATATATTTGACTATATAAGTAAATTTCACACAGCCCTTAAAAATTAAATTTTATACTATATGAGAATTTCTCTGCTGGTTATTTTCAAGATCAGCAGGAGATTAGTGATTTAAAATGTTGAAAATATCACGCAGATCGGACACCGAATAGATGGATAAATAAGTAATTTAAGTAGATTACTTACAGTTAAATAAAAACAGCTGTGGTTTGTGTTACAATTTTTATATGATGACTAATTGACGAAAAATTTATATTGACTTGATAAAAAGTTCTAAATATTAAATATTAAAGGCGGAATTATTGAAATCGAAGAATACGTCACGTATATTTCGCGTGCACGGAAGATAAATTAGGCAATATATAATATTAATGGGAAATGAGATTAATGAATAATGAGACATCAGAATCACCACACATGGAATCAAGTCCCTTAATAACAAATGCCCTCCGTAATAAATCCGATCCTGAAAATGTACGTGACCAGGCGGTCATTTTTCCGCAGCGCTGCCGACCGAAGCTTCGAAGCCCTCCGTTCGGTGCTAGCGTCATGCTGTAGAAGCTTTCCACCGAGCGAGGTTAATGCGTCATTAATAAATTATTACATCGAGCCGTGATAAAGAATTCAAAAGGAACAATCCAACGAGCCCGGTTATGATAGCCGAGTGCCAGATGCCGAGTTCAATTATTTGATTGGCATTACATTTTATGGCCGCAGTCTAGAATAATACCCATTTGTCTAACGTGCCGTATCTCTCTCTATACCTCCAGTGAATTATTTTTTAGTAAGATAAATCGATACCTCTCAGGTTAGCTCTATGAGTTATGGATAATTCTAGTTCAGTTTAAAATATGTGAGCGATGATACAAGACGTTTTTTTTTCTATCATTGAAAAAATATCTCTACTACCACCAGTCGTACCAATCGGATACAGAAACTTTAATTTTAAAACTAACTAAACTATATAATATTCTAGAGTTCAATTTATATCGATTTTTTGTATTTATTAATTAACACAACCGTCAATTTGATTATAAAAATCTGTACTTACTAGTAGCCATTCCACGTTTGTTTCTTTAAGGGAGCGGCTCATTCGCTTAGAAAAATGAGACACTTTTTACTAGTGAAATATTTATAGAAAAAGCCGAATATTGCTGACTTTTCTTATAACAGAAATTCAAATAAATATTTGAATACGATGAAATAGTTTCAGCTGGTTTTAAGTTAATTATTTTGGAGTGGCTGACGTTGAAGCCATATGGTGTTTAATCGAATGTTGCATCCATATTGCTTGAAGTATGTGATAGCTGTATTAACTCATGCAGTTCCTTATTAAAGTTCACGTTATTTCATAATTATCGTGTATAAGTAGTGTTGTTCAAATAAATATGAATATGTAATGGTGTATAAATGGGGATAATTATTATGGGGACATAATACAAATGTTTCGAAGCAAATGACATTGAATGCTTATGTTATTGCAAACTCGACGAATTGTATCAACACGCATTCATTGAAATCTGAAACAAACAACATCTTTAAAGAAAATGAAAGTATCGGAAACTTCTACAGCAGAACTGCTTCAAAAAGCCTGCTGGAAAATGTGACAAGCGAAATAAATTAGCTGACTGCCGTAGAACAATGGGCCAGTGTTGTTAGCTTGAGTGGTCACGTGAGCCGGCCTCGATAATGTACCTACTCGGAGTTTGCTACTCGTTTTTCACGTGAGAAACAATGAAATGTGAAAATAAAGGAAAAGTTTAAATTAAATTTGAAGTCTTACGAGAGCTCTCGACTCTTTTATTTCGAAAACAAGTAGTTAATCACGAGTAATAAAGTACACTTTTATATTGGGCATAGGAAAAGTATCAAAAGCACTTTATCTTCGTCATAAGGGCGATAGGCCAGGGGTATACTGACTTCTAGCAACGACTCTTTGTGACCAGCTCTATCTATCAAGGCAATTGTCCAGCTTGATACTTCGAACGAAGACAATTCCATGAGGGGGTTTAAAACCAAAAAAGTACTGACTGTCCACTAAAGAAATATCACGGAAAATCAAATAAATGCGATGAGGCACTCTAATCACCTATTTTAATTCAATTCTATAAATATAAATTTCAATAAACCATAATAGATACTATATGAGATTATGCGAACATTGATATGTTTAAGATAAATGCGATATGAGCGACTCACTTTAATGATTCTGATATGGGCAGTGGAGTTATTGCTCTAAACCCCCTCATTGAGGCACACTCTACTAAACCGCTGGATTTTTAAAATATATAAATCTATTGTATATAATTTCATTATTTCAAAAGTCTCAAATTGAAGATTATATATGCAAAAGACATTTTTTTTAAAACTAGTAAAATTTTGCAATGTTTTCAACTGTTGAAAAATAGTGAATATAAATGTAAATCATTAAAAAACCAGTTGGATTTCGCGTGTTGGCACTTTCAGGTTTCGTTCATATATGTATATAAAATTTTGATCGTGATTATATTAAGATGCAGTAGTTAAGCGGGGCCAGGGTGGACCAGGGAACCGCCCTGGAACTTTCTTGAGTCAGGGTGCTGACCTGCCACTCTTTTGACATCAAACTTACTTTTTAAGCAAATTTTATGAATACTTTTATGTGAAGTATTTATTTATTAGCGTATGATCTTTTTTGAGCGTTCGTACACTAACGTTAAAAAATATTTTCTTTACCATGGCGAAGAAAGGAGAAGTGAAACTAAATACCAGCCTGGTACTTTTTATTTATGACCAAACCACTGCTTAGATGAAGCTTACACTTACACACTTACTTATAAGCAAGAAATTTTGAAATTTACCCCAATTTTAGTCAAAAACTACAACATTTTTAATATTCAATACTTATATGAATTTCATTAGCTTTGCCAATAGTTGTTTCGGGTTGACACCACTATCAACATTCTAAATAAAATTTAGAATTATATTACCAGATAAACCAAAGGCTCTATTGAATAAATACAATTTTAATCAGTGGAAGAGTCTAACAGTTTTGCCTTTCAGTGTCTTCAGAATACACAAAATTAAAGCAATAATGAATAAAAACAATAAAAATGGAAGTTAATATTGTTGTTGGTCAATAGCCTTATATTATATACATTTAGTACGAATATTTTGTTCACATTAAAAATACAAAGCGCAAAGCAAGGGCGCATTTGCAATTTGAATGTGTATGCAAATTAATCTGTTCGGAAAGTCACGCAGGCCTCGTGAAAAACTGCAATCTTCGCACACACTGTTGTGTTCGTAGATGCGCAACACACCCCACAATGCAGCTGGCAGTAGTAGCGCACGCGAACAGGCTCGTCCGAAGCGAACAATACTGCGCTGTGAAAGTGGGTCAGCTGTGCAAAATGGAAAACGCCAATACATAATAATAAAAAACAAGACAAAAGCTGTCGGACTGAAGTTGTGACCACGTGCCTACCGACGGCAATACAAGGGATGGCAGGGCTTCTCATCGTAGCAGGAATTGTCAACTTTTTAAAATTTTCCACTGCATTATCAAAACCATTCATTCCAAATCTCTGTCTTCCAGTCCTACATACTAAAATAAATCTCAACCATTCAGTCAATCTTCGATCGAAATTTCGATATTATATCAATATGAATATAATTTAATACATTATATATGTAGTATATTTATTGCAAACTTAATTAGTCGACTATGAATGGATATCAGATAACAAACACGCTTCCAAATCGTGATTTACATGGTCAAATAGCGGATCTGGATTAAATTCTCATAATTGTATGAATTGAACAATTGGCTGATAACCAATACTTGTGATTAACAATCTGCCAAGATAAGTCTTCACATTGCATAGATCCATATATTATACATACATCATAAGCGCATTGATATTGGACACGTTTGTGAATCCAGACCATGTAACCAAATGAACAATTAAAAAAACGGAAAAAAATATTTGCATAATTAAAACAAGCATACTATAAAAATATAAGATACTCACATCAAACACAAAAGACTAGAAAGTTTAAAAAAAACAGTGTAAATAAGTAAACAGATGATTCCAAAAACTTTTTGTACATGGGCACCTTCTACCCACAGTGCGGGACTTATTGTCGGGATTAATACCATTATTCTTAATAACTAAATCTCAAAAGCTTCCATGAAGTTTATGGTATATTTTTCGATGTCGATGTTTTTTTGTCACATTATTATAATTTATCCGCTGAAGTTTTAAATTTATTGTCACAAAAAAAACTGGCTTCATTTTTAATTATATTTTGAACGAATAAAGCTAACTTCGCATACACTCTTTTCGTTCAAAGATACGACGATTCGAGCCGACGTAATTTACAGTTGAATATTCGTTAGTGTATTTGTGGGTCTCAGGGTTGTAATAAATTCACCCGAACGCCGTCCATCGATTACACACCCCTGCTCGGAACATACAAATCTCATAAGCGAGCGAGGTCACGTGATTGCCGCGGGCGGGAAAAGTCAAGATCAACCCCGTGTTTGAAAATTGAATTTCACTTCAAAACGTGTTTGAAGTTCGTGCTTCGCAATCAAATAACAGGTATTTTTCATTTGCACCACCACGTAACAGAACGTTTCTATTTCATCATATTTACAAAACATACAATTGTTCAATAATCAATAACATGGATAATAGAGAATTAAATGATTATGTATAATTAGTTCGTCAGATAAGTGTCTAATCTTATCGTGATAAAAATAACAAATCGTGCTTCCCAGTAAAAACCCACAGAACGTAGATAACAATGATTAGAAATTTTCAATTATAAATAAATGTTCGCAATTTATCGCTCACATTTATTTAGTAGATATTGTGTGGGATTATAAACATCCAGTTACCGGTTCATATCCTAGAACTCGATTAAAATGCGAATTCTATTCGAATTAGTATGATAAATTGTGTGACGGAATAATAGATAAATAGACTAACTACGTTAGTAAATACCAACATATAAAATTTTAGATTGTATAAAAATATACTGATATTAATTGATCATACACGTTGACTTGTTAAATCGTAAGTCGCAGGTTATAATCCTGTAGCGACATTAAAATTCGCATTTTTATTTAGATGAAAGAAGCGCGCTAAACAAGAACACCGAATTGGCCAGCAAAAAAAAACTAGCCATATGGCATGTCTTGAAACGGAAATTGCTATCCATAATTTGAATTTCTAATCGTTCTTGACTGAGGATTATGGTATGGGCGTTTGCCATGCAATTGTGTCCATTTCATTTATAATTTTATAAAAAAAACACGACTTTTTATCTTTTATCTAATGTTTTCTA